>JANEHU010003364.1:0-27567 GCA_027563435.1 Nasonovia ribisnigri | reverse complement strand
CACGATAAAATATAAATTATAATAATATACCTGTTTGCTTAGTTTCATTTGATGTACCTTCCTATATGCTCTTTTATTTATTTATCATGTAAATGTACAATACATAATTATATTATTATATCAAACCTCGGTTTTGATGTCTTATGTATTTCGTCTAAATATTTAATGTACCAACAGAGTTTCGATAAAGTAACGTTTAAACATCACAATAACGAAATTGCGATTCAAAAGTCACAAGCCTGTAGTATATAATATGTATATCAATTATTATTAATGACAAGCGATTAAGATGTGAGTAATGTATTTTAAAAATTATCGTAACAGACGTAGTAATATGAAGGTCAAATATCATAAGCCTTTATTTAATTAATTTTAAAGACCATTTTAATTAAAAATAGATCTATAATATACTGTTTTATAATTGTCGGTCGATAATAAGACGTCGTGTTAAGTACAATAACAACATGATGTCGTCCTTAACGTCCAAAACAAATAGGTCATAATTGAAAATAATCAAATTAATTTTTAATGCGTACTTCTATGTATAATCCAAAGTAAATATAGATACGAGCAAATACATTATACGCAATTTTATCGTAATAGGTATATTGTCGTTAAAAATTATAATTAAAGTAACTATAATGTCTTAATAGTTAATTAAGTAATTAACCACCGTTACATATTATCTTTTATTTTGATTAGCTCGTTTTATCTGTCGTTAATTTTCATCATCACGTAATAATAATTATTTTATTACTATTTTTTATACTTAATTTAATTTCAATATAATTCAACGGAGTTTGAACATTATTGAAAATCAAACGTTTTCTACACAAGTACCTACACAATGGTCCCTACAAGAAGAGAAGACTTTCTGTCATACAAAACGCGTTAACTAAATAGGTACTCATAAAAATAATAATAAGATGAAACCTAATTATTGTGTGCAGTCAATCGCAAATTATATCAATGATTTTCATAGATACATGGGATACATACAAAAATACGATATGATGAAATGATTTCTGTTTAATATTTTAAAAAATATCTACGTAAGTTTATGTGTTTTTAAAAATGAATCAACTGATTATGTCGAAATATCAATATACGTACAACTTATATTACATTCAAAAATTTGTAATTTTAATTTTAATTTGTACATAATGCGAGTAAACTGTGAAATTACTTTGCATTATATAAATGCATTATAAATTATAATATCGCGTTATTTAAGGGGATCGGTCGGCGGATAGTTTTGAAGGAGTTCGAAATAGGCTACTTTCAAATTGCATAACTGCGTGATCTTGTAAATGTGTGCTTAGTAAGTGATCATTTCAATTGTGTAAAAGAAATAGAGGAGCGTTTCCGCACACGCGTGAACAAGTGACCCCCTCGAAATTGCTCACGTGAACTGTAAACAATTTATGATAATTTGTGTGTACTTTTTGTCCTTCCTACCGATCGACCTATAATAATGCGACAATAATTCAGAAAACTGATCTAAATTCTTTGCAATGTCTACTGGAGATCGGTAAATTCGCATTTTTAGAGGACGACGTACATTATGTCATCTCCGTCGTACGCTCGTACGACATAACAATAAGTGTTCTTTCACCAGTTTCAATAGTGCGTGCTGTCAGTTTTTATATTAGAGTGAATTGAGTTATTTTTCAACTTCAACCCACTTTTCGCAGGTAAACTATTTTGTTATATAATATTAACGTATTAGGATAGGTATAGTTAAAACCATTGATTATAAATACTAGTGCCAACTTATCTACAATTAATGGTAGAATTAACAATGTGCACAAGTTAAATAGATCAAAATATTAAATTGTATTATCCTTGGGTTTTAAAACACGATATAACAAAATACCAAATATTTTTCAATAATAAAATATAAAAAGGCAGGAATAAGTAGTAATCGCTTTGCTGTACAGTAGGTGTCGGTGTAACTCGGCTTTGAGTAAGTCACTGAAATGTATGTGATCAATTGTATTTCAATGATAAATCAATGACATGCGAAAACCGATTCTGATAGCAAAGATGGTCTGCAGGTAATTGCTTTACCTCCCAGATATACCAATACTATATAAATATACATAAATATAAATTTAACTTGTTATTTGATTATCATTAAACATAATCCTGGATATATATATATATAGTAAACCGTTTATTTAATTCGTAACCACGGTTCACTATTACAAACAATAACTGTATTTAAATACCTACGAAAATAGCTTAAACATTTGTACGGCTAATGGTCGATATTAAGTGATGTTTCGGCTAAATAAGCTATTCGAATGCCAATATCCTCTGAACCTCTACTGAGAGCAAGAGTGTAAGTGTTGTACTGTTGGCAGAGAATTAGATTAGAATATAGCATCTTTTCACACTTTATGGCCAATGCGTTTTAGAAAAATAATAATTATTTAATCCGTTCTATGCGAAATCAATATATTTTTACCAACAGGTATTTAAACGTCCTAGCTCGATCACAGACTGACAGCAACATTTTTGCATTATTTTTATTTATTTTATTATTTCCTCATCGATTTACATACAATATTAAATGTTCATTAACAATCATTATATCTATTACATTATTGATATTTTTATCCATATAATAATGGCAACCCGTTTTAAGTTTATTTTGTAAGCAGAGGTTTTGATACATATAAATACGAACAATATTTGGAGGTCCCTAAAACCCCCTAATGGTGCATATGCATAATAATATGTATATTGTATATGGGTATACTCGCGGACGCCGTCGGTTCACTAATTTAATTTTACAAATATAATATACTTGCTGACATGGACACGTGTTGCTATTACTTAGTTTTTGTGACTATGCGAGCAGTATATTATCGTGGACCCCGCGTTGTGCGTAAGTAAGTGTATAATTATTCAACTCTAAAGTATCAAAAAATGCAAAAAATTGGTCCACCGAGACCATGGTTTGAACTCTATACATTCTGTACTAAAACACAAGGGCTTATAGCATTAATAATAATAATAATTATTATTATTATTTAAATCAATAGCAACCATGTATAAACAAAAAAAACAATAATAATAATAATAATAATCTCAAAATCCCTGTTTGAGAACTTACCCTGGTTGGACCTCTTATTTACCTTTTTTCGCAGTTTATCTTTTTCCCCTAGGTCTAATCTATCTCTGTACCAAATTTCATCGCAGTCGGATGAACGGTTTAGGAATGCCTAAAGGACATGGAAACATTTTTTGTCTTTTATATAATATATAGGTTATTATCATATTATACATAATAAAACGGTGCGGCCAATCGGGAATTAATATTATTTTTTGACAGCAAAGACTATACCTATTATGTCTATATTATTATGTATAGTTGTGATTTACGATTTTTGGTTGATGACTGCATGACAAGTTATATAATAATATAACTACAGGAGACTCCGTTTCCTTAAAATATTGGTCATGTGGCCCTAAATTGCCTACCTAAAGCGCCGTCTTGAATTTATATAATATTTATGTCGTACATTTACCAGTATTTTGATAATTATCATACTAGATTACCTTAAATATCTCTTGACCCAGGGACGGATCCAGGGGAGGCCTAGGGGCCCAGCCCCTCCCCCTCAACATATTTTTTCTCCAATTTTCATAGGAAAATCTACATAAACATCGACCTAATAATTTATCGTTTTGGAAAAAGCAACAATATGAAAAGACGTTTGAATTTGTTATTTCATACAAAATCATTAGTTGATTTATTATATTAAGCTTATACTAACATCAGAAAAATCATTTAAATTAAGAATAAAGTGTATATTGGAATTGTATTTGTGTTGTAAAAAAACTATTGGCCCCCATCCCCAGATCTTTGCTCTGGATACGTGCCTGGACTTGATCCACGTGACGTTTTTATCATGAAGAAAGGCTAGGATAAAATTAGTGTTAAAGGTATCAGTTAAACATTAACTATTTATAGTTAACATAATTGTAATTAGCTCATCTAGTGTATTT
The DNA here is from genome assembly GCA_027563435.1 of Nasonovia ribisnigri. Classification (NCBI taxonomy): domain Eukaryota; kingdom Metazoa; phylum Arthropoda; class Insecta; order Hemiptera; family Aphididae; genus Nasonovia; species Nasonovia ribisnigri. The sequence goes on along the minus strand of JANEHU010003364.1, from coordinate 23,550 downwards.
ATTGTCGCAATAATATTTCCAATTTGCTAAAAAAGTAATCCGTTAAATTAAAATTAAAAATTATTTTGATATTTTCCTATTTGATCACGCTGTAATGCTGTATACTAGGTTTTAAATACAATAATTAATAAACCAACAAATAATTTCCAGTTTCCTGCAGTGATCGTGGGCCTAAAGCTATTTTTTAAACGCTTTAAGGCTAAACATTTTCAATGTCTTAGATTAATAAAGAATAATAGTAGGTGGACTAATATTGATTATACTATTTATTTTTTTTATTCATAACTTAAAATAATATACCAATAACTAATTTAACGTTCTGACTGTGAAATTTCGGCTTATAACCCAATTCAAATTATGTAATCTCCACCGTTGTAGACAGCATTCGTTTTCCAATAGAATTTTAGCAGTTATTGTACCCATTATGTTATTATGTGGTATTGTAGTCGTCCCAAATGGATAACTCATAATAATATTGTGATATTTTTTCAATTTGTTTTCTACAAAAATTCTATAATCGCACATCGTCGCAGCAACAGGCTGCAAACTTCCGAGTCAGTGGCGAACACGAAATTTTTGATTGGAGGGTGGGGATCAATTGAATAAATTCCTACAAAACATGGTTTTGTAAAATGTGTTTTCCACAAAATATTATTATTTTTTTTTTTTAAGTCCATTGGGTCCCCCTCCCCTCCACATCACTCCTTTGCATACGCCCCTGTGCCTAGTGTATACATTACTACCATCACCGTCGTCGTCAATGTACAAACTATTATACTAAATATACGTATCTATAGTTATAAGGAGTTTTGTATAGATAATTTAACCGACAGCACCTAATGACATCGTCGTTATCGTTGTGTTAGTCGTGAGCGAGTAAGTGATATATTTTACTACCTCAGCACTATGTACGTATCGTATTAATATGATATTAAAATTATTAGTTCATTGGCGCAAATGGCATTTTTTTAAAGTCAGCAGAAAATTTAACAGTAGGTATACCTATTCAAAGTATTTGAGATAATTTTGAGTATTTAAATTGAAGGAAATCGACCAAAATAAAGCATATTAAGTTTTTGATTTTATAATAATAATAGTTGTATTATCAACCCACGAATGGTCTAAATAAACTGTTTTAAAAATATGATTAAAAAATTGAAAAAAAATGATTTTTAAAAAACGTTTTTTACCGGTAACCGATTACCAAAAAACCTTAACGGCTTTTAAACGATTAACGGTTATCTTATGTTTGAAATATCTTTAAAGAAACGGTTTCTGGTTACAAAAATATCAAGATTAAACAATAGCCGATTATCGGTTTTCAAAATTCAGTTTTTTTTATAATCAATATAATATCTCTAACTAATAACTATCATAATATAACATAACGTAATGGACAATGGTGTGAAACTATTGACTACCTATATAGGGATATATTATATTGACATATTGTACATATTTTATTCAATGTCATTAATAGTTAATTATTAAACCAAAATTTGCTTAGGCTAATAAGAGTAAATAAAAGTTTACAAAAAATAGAGTTTTTGAGAGCACGCTGATGTTTTGTTGGATTCAACTTCCGCTTAAGCGTGATATCGAATCCATATAATATATCATTAATATCTTATAATATCAAATCTAACTTAATTACGCACTTATCCGTTATTACTGGGTTGCAACATTTTTATTATTTTCTTATTTACTAAAAACTCTTGAAGTTTTCAAAACTAAAATGATTTTTTTTTTGTTTCAATAAAAATTAAAAAAGTAAAAAATACATATTATCCCATTTCATGATATTTGTACAAAATAATATAATGAAGTCAAATTGTATAAGATATAACGACTATTATCGCGATACTTATTTTTTTCTCCAGATTCACACGTTCAGTTTATTTAAAATATTAAACTGTAAATAAATATCGCTATTATATGCACGGTAAACACTGTACACACCTATTAAGTTATAATATGTCCATGTATCAAATGGATAAGATAAGTAGTAAATGACAACATAGCAAATACAAAAGTTGACTCAATGAAATGTGTGCCTAAGTTTATTCGTATTAGATGAACTAATTATAGTAGAGCTGAGACTAGAAACTAAAAATGCATCATTATCCTGAAACAAAATATACGATTAAAATACGTTTGCAAATATGAATGCCTCCCGATATACCTATATTGGAAAAATGAAAACTCGACATCGGTGGGGGCTGCGCATGAAGAACGCCGTTTAATTGGATAATATTTATTTTATTTAAATGCGTTAAAAAATATAATAATCGTTCACGTGAGATACGAGATACCTCGTATATAAATGTACGTAGAGGTAAAAAAAAATTGTCTGCAGATAGAATAAGACATTCGTTCTTCAGTCATTGACATTTGTCAATAACAAGTTATTGGACACTTGGACGCACAAGAAAATACATTTTGTTTGAGTTAAAGTTTCATGATAAGTAAAGTTTTTCGTTTTAATGTTTAACATAATATATGCCACTTAACCAACTAAATTTGTATACTAACTATATAGGTACTATAGGTAGGTACTATAGTATAGGTATAATTGTATAAGTTCTATACGACTATATACGTAGCTGTTGATTTAATGTGAGTACAATTTTTTCGCTTGGATAGAATAAGCATTTTCTTATGAATTATTTTGAATAATTGTGATATCGATTTTTTATTGATGATTTATTTGATGGATGACAATATTGACAAGTGGACCAACACTTTCTGGGAGTACCTATACCCCCGTACCACACCACTCTGCTCGTCTAAGCTTTAAATATCATTACAGTTATATAATCATAACAAAACGAATTTCGAAAGGGTATTAAATTATATATTTATAAGAATATTTTTCTGAAAGTTATGAATATCAAATAGAAAATGGATGCTGCAGTCATCTAAAAACGTAAAAAAAACTATAAAAACTAAAAATGATAGCGATATAAATAATGAATAATAAATTAATAAATACCTAATTATGTTATTTTTCAATTTATATAATAATGACTTCAAATTATAAAGAAAAAAAACTAACAAAAACGTTGGTACTTTCGAAAGCAGGAGTGTTTACATGTAAAATAAATCACCTTGTGTATATTCTTAATACCTCTAGTTAATGTTTATAGTGGCTAGTGCACATGTTCTACTACCGTACAAGTATACAAGGTGATGCTCATCCTATTTTTATCCTCAAATTATGCAAATAATCAAATTCTGATTTTTTGAATATTTAAATACATATGAAGACCATATTTTCGACTACTTGAGATTTTTTACCGCTTAAAGATCCTGTGACAACACACATTTCATTTTTCAAACAGGAACCCCCTTTTTCACTTTTAATTATAAAGCAGATGTTTTTGATGAGAATTTTGATGTATCTAAATCAAAACTCGAGCGAGTAGTTTTTGAGTTAGATATATGACTTAGTGTACTAAGGACGTCTATGATAATGATGGGCCAAGTAGATATGGAACCTTCAATGATTGGAAAAAGTTAGTAATTACTATTAGACCATCAATATAATAAATTTGTAAAAATTATCCAAGTATAATAAAAATATTGACTTCTTTATTAACATTAAAACGTTTATTAATAAATAATACTTAAGAGTACCTAACACATTGATGAGCTGAGCTCTGAGTGTAACGCTTAACTGTTAATGACTAACTGTACACTTTATCAGGTTCCCCCTTCTCACTTGAACTCATAGTCATAGAGTATGAGACACTGATAACTGTTAACAAATACTACATCTAGTATTACATATTTACATAGAGTTTATATTTTCATAAAACCATTTTTAAGGATGATTATCCTTAATATAAATATGTTAATAGTTCGGAAACTACTCATTCGAATTTTGATTTAGAAAGGTACATCAGAATTTTCAAAAAAATCATCCATTTAATGATTTGCAGTAAAAAATGGTGTTTTCGTTGGGAAAAATAGAAGTTTGAATCACCAGTCACTACACTCTTTAAGTAATAAAAATATATCAACAATTTAAAAATATAGTCTTTAGGTATACTTAAAAATTCTAAGACTCAGAATTTGAATACATTTTCTATTAAAAGGAATAATAGGGGTGTGCATGCTTAAATAATCATCATGAATAGGTAATTAATATAGTCTAAGCATTTTAAGTAACATTTAAGAATGGTACCTCATGGCGCATTGCAAATACCTACATATTAATCGCACGGGAATTCATAAATCATAAATGTATCAAGGTAATTGTATTATATTTTTGCATGAAATAATAAACAAATAATTTGACCAACTGTATTGATTCGAGCAACAGATATTAATAAATAAAAATAGGCACAGATCATAGGAAGTTGGAAAATAGAACAAAAATCTAAAAAAAATCACAATTTTTTTAATTTCCGTTCTTTACACCGTGGCATAGAAGGCATAACAAAAGTATGTTAAACTTTCTCTATTGACTTATTTAAATATAATATGCAAATCCTTAATGATATTACTATTATCTATGGTTATTTATATGAAACAATTTTCAAAAATATACCTATTATAGGTACCTACATCAATTTTTCAACAGAAAATGAAATATTATTGCATAATTATATATTTTTATACAAAGTATCTTTCTATACATATTATACAGCCATGAGATATTATCGATTTTTATTAATTTTTTTTTCAATCATTAAATTTGATTACTTATACAACTATGACAACCGCTCAGAGTTGTTTGTCGTATACAATGGTTTATCATGAAATTCAAATTTAACACAACACGTCAACACATTCATTACAATGACATGGTCGACGGAGCAGAGAGATGCCCACACTTGCGCACCTTTCTTTTTATGTAGTACCTAACTTTTACAATTTTAAATGAAAAATAATTGCAATGGAAACTGATAGAGTTGCCAGTAGTTCTTCACCAAAACATATTATTATATTGCAAAAACTAAAAACGAGACAATACTTGTGCTTTGAGACTAGAATTGAAAGAACACAAATAATTACAAAACAACTTTATTTATTTTTATTCTTTGTACAACATCAGGTTGAACTCCTTAAAAACTGTCCGCCCCCAATCCGGCAACCCCCCTAGTTTTGACTAAAATACCTGATTTCCAAACACTTGACCACCTATTATACCTAATTTATGTAATATTATTGACAAAACTAGGCATTGTTTATTATATTGTGTTATATTAAAACATAATATCCAAATTAATAGTTTATAATACCCATATAAATATAGCCATAGCCCATAATATAATACGACAGAATAACAGTTTAATAGTACCTATGAATTATGATGTGTAGTGCGTTATTAGAATTTACCAACTACGCAGCAAAGACAAGAGCGACAGACAATATTTTTACATTTAAATTATAATATTACTTAGTATATATTACCGCCTGTAATGGCGTTCAAATATAGGTAAGTACCTGCCTATATTACAGGTAAAATAATTTTCGGTTTCCTCTCGCTTGCTTGTCTGCGTTAATTATTTTTCGATACACTCCAGCTACAGCTTGGATTATTATTATCTAATATTTAAAAGATAGTGCCTCTACTTAGCTATAGGTAGTAGTTACCCGAGCTGATAATTGATATCCTGGGCTCTTGCCCATCACTACAACAATATTTTTACAATATATATTTCACAGCAAACCGTGCACTACTAAACCATAAAAAACCTGTTCTCTGAAATGTCATCCACTCTTCTCTCTTCCTTATGGGCTGAAACTATATTCCAAGAAATCCCACTATATACAAGGTTGAGAGGACATCATTGGCCAATATACGCGAGACACCTTAACGTTATCAACTTATTTTTGTAAGCTGCAATATATTAACAAGGTATTATTAGAAGACATTAATGAGTATTGAATTAATGGATATATATTTATATACAGGATTTATATGCAATAAAAAAATGGTAAAATATGCATTTCATTTTTAAAAACATGATAAAATATGTAAGAAAACATTTTAACTCCAGCAAACATAAATGTATTTGAGAGATTAGATGAAAAAAAAGATGCATATAGAAATCCTAGCCCTATACTAATAAGTAATGAGTATAATTATAGTAACATTAGTAACTACATATACTGTATAGATTCCTCTCACCTGTATCCATGTGACCGTGTATAGGGTCACCTACCTGTAATTTTCATTTTTTTTATCAATATATTATGTTAGCCTTACCTATTTTTTAATAATATATACAAATTACAAATAAGTATGTACCGAAATGTCAAATACGCGCATATTATGCGAAATATATACCTACATGGTTTTCGAAATAAAGATATAGTTACGGTTACAATAGTTACGGTATATATACCTACGTAGCGAGACGACAAAAACTTTTTTAGTGTCACACGTATTTAAGTGGCGAAATTGGCAGCTTATATTTTTTAATTGCGATTGCGCTGTTATGAATGTACTTGACGTCGACAATTGTCGAGAACAAAAGACGACGGGACGGCCAATTTTAAATTAAAAGAAAGCAATTTGTACTAAATTATTTTTATTACAAAACAAAAATTATTATCCTCGTTAAACAGGTTAAATACGGCTCTCATTCAGCGGGCAAGACCGCACAACGCACACGTAGATAGGTATATCACACACAAAAGTACGATTAGGTATCATTTGTACAGAAAAATCCGATACGTATCAACGAGGCGAGAGTTTTTCGTTTCAAGTCATTTTTCTAACAGGTACTCCGTTATCAACCTCTCCCCTCCCCTAAACTGGGCATCTGACAGTAGATTAGTGGAAAAGTGTATGATGCCCTTCATCAAACGGCAACTGAAATTTAAAATATGGGTACGTATAATTTTCAAATTTTGAGCAACCGGCACCGATGATGTAACCCTTGAGCTTAAAAACTGTTAAATAATTACGTCACTCCAATATAGCCACTGTAGCCGACGACGTTTATTATTTATTTTGTACCCAATAGAAAAGTTTAGTTGCGTTGTAACTTGTAAGTAATAGTGTAACTACACGTATTTAATCTGTTCTGCGGTTTAAACGCGTGTAGGGAACTATAGTAAAGCTCTACGGAAAATGTCGGAAATCTCAAACCAAACCGATCGATATTGATTTTTCTTTAACAGTGTATTATATATGTATTGCAGCGGATTAAGGGCAATACCGAGACAATAGATCCTCGCGCATATTTTTTCGTTTGAATTCGCACGTGTAACCTCCTCTATTAATTTATCATCATCAGTCGTAAGACTATTGTTTTGTTTTTTATTTTATTTTTTACGCCTTAAAAATTTCAAATCGTAAATGACCTGCAGTGGCTGCAGACCGTGAACAATTGCGATTCGTTTCGGTCAGAGAAAAATACGTGGCCAACACAAGCTTGCATAGCTTTCCTCGTTTCAGATACGCTTAAGCCTCGAGTGAAATCATAAATACATCGCAAAACCGTATAAATTGATAATATATTATTATTATTGTTATACAGGTTGTACCGCACACACGCAGGCTCGTCGTCTGCTTTTCAAATTATTCATAACTGGACCAACAAAATTAATGTAATCGTGTGACTAGCTGATTATTTTGAATTTCATTTTATCAAAATTATCAACGCAGAAAACGTTTTATTTTTTTTTTCTATTAGGACATTTAGACATTGAGATACAGAAATAATCTTCGACAATTTCATAGGTATTTTTACAAGTTTATTTTATAGAAAAATTAAATAAGTAGGTACCTAAAAAAAGAATGATAATAGATTCATAAAAAAGCGAATAATATTATAAATCCAACACAATACTTAATAATACAAAAATTAATAGTTAACAAAATTAGTCTTAAGTATAAATCATATAAAATGTATAAAAAAATAGGGCACTTACCATATTTCTAACCTGTTTACCGTTACAAAAAAATTCATAATATAGACGTATACAAAATAATAAAACGAAATTTTATGTTGGTAGTTTGTAAATAATATAAATCAAGGAAAATGCCCATTATTAACACAAAAATACAATAATAAACATTGTACATGGTCAGATCGATCTAAATCAGTCAGATGAAGTATATATTTAAATACATATATTATATATATACATATATATAACATTAAATTATTGTCATGGAAAAATAGTGGTTTTTTTTAAGTAAAACTAGTGGTGCATAAGATGAAGACCCGTAGCGATTTAACAGTCGATATGTACTATTCAAAATCCTTAGACTTGATTTCGTGAGCAAATTCATTTAACATGAACCACCTACACTTTTATTGTACTATTTTTATCATTTTCCCAACAGCATGGAATACGTTTAACAATATTTTGTTCTGACAAAATATGGTAATTTACTGACAACTAGTTTTAACCATCATATAAAAATACAAACCTAACATATAACAAAGCACATGTAAAAAAATTTTACAAAAATATAAAACATGTAGGTACATCTGAAAATACAACAAACATTTGGAAGACACTAGTTGTACATACAGTTTTAGAAACGAGAGTATAATCTGAATGCTGTAGTTTAAGTAAAAATTCAATAATCACATGTTCATAAGGCACTTTGGAAGCTCACAGTGAGGTATATCCGTAAAAAAAAATACATAATAAAACATTGATACAAAAAGAAAAAAACATTTTATCACATAGCGTTAAACAATTCATGAGCTTTGAAATTCGTAATTATATAATGATAAATTCACTTAAGTACTACAACTTATAAAAATAATTAATACTAGAGAATAATCTTACTTGTAAGTTAAAATGATTAACGTTTATCATTTAATTTTATATATATTTTAGGAACAAGTGTCGCGGTTAATCCTTAAATACTGCATACATAATATTAATATTATATAAAATAATACGCACACTGTTCTACAATTACATAAGAAAAAAAATACAACTTAACATAAGACACATGCATATAACATTTTACATAAAAACACAGTTTCAAAAACATCTGGTCATATAATGAGGACAACATTATTCATACAAAAATTCCAATGTTTAGGAAACAATATTAAGTCATTGTGTTTAAAAATATTTTTGGACATTATACAATACACAATGGATAAAAATTAATAACTGTAATTATAATAAAATCAATAGAGTCAACTCGAATTGATATTGAGCCTTAAAATTATTTGTTCAAACGAGTTAGGAAAATAATTGTTTCATTTCATTCAATAAAATTGGAAGCTAATACTGAACCCTGATCAATGAAGTTTCCATGAAATCACAACAATGAGCAAATATGAAGGTTTGTTTAATAATAATAAAAAAAAAAAAAAAAATTAAAAGTAAAAAAGTTAGAGAGCCTCAACTACTCAAAACTTTTACATTGGATGTTGTGACGCATCTAGGAACTTACTCTAACGCAGTGTGGTACTTGCGTATATGCACCCTTAGATTACCACTCTGTTTGGCGCGATATTCACAATGAGGACAACGATGAACTGGCTCTTTCCCTCCACATTCAAATACTTCATGACGTTTCAATGTACTCTTCCATCGGTACCGCTTGCCGCAATGCTGACAACTGAATGGATTTGCTTGAGTTGTACGCACATATTTGGAGTTTTGTTCAAAGTTTTTCCACCATAAAGAACCTAAAGAAAAAACTTTAATAAATATACATAATTTATTAGCAGACAAAATCGACTCATGTCAAATGACAAAGTCGTCATAAATACCTTGATCCTGCATGTTTGGTGGTATGTTCATGCCTCCGTATTCAGTAAGTTCCATACCTAAAAGAAAACATATTTATAGTTTGATCATTATAAAATATTTAACTAATTACTAGCAACCAATGACTTGACTTAAATTGGTTTACTAGTAACAAATCCATACAACAAAAACAATACATTTTAATTCAATAAATGATTTTTACCTTCTTCAGGCCGAAAATTTGTCATGCTGATTTGTGAGGATGATAAGTCTAACTTAACAGTTGTGCTTGTCGTACACATATCAGTATGAACATTATTTTCACTTTCACTAGCTTCTTCTTCTGTATCAGTTTTCTCAAATTTAACATCGCTTATCGAGCCACTAGAAGGCCAGAACTTTTCTTCTTTATCTTCAATTATTAAGCCATTGACTTCGACCTTTTTCTCTGGATTATCATCGTCGGCTTGAACATTTGCAGATTCCACCACAGGTTTAGGAATGACTGGAGGAGATGGTATGTTCGCCTTGCCTTCGCCAGCTAAACTGGGTGCAGTGGGATTGGGTGTATTGTTGACATCTAAACTATTAGCATTAGTACGACTCGGATTAACTGGTGACACAACAAGACTACTAAAGTTCTTCACTGGTTGTACTAATTTACGTCGTTTTGTATTTGTTATGGTAGGTACAACAGGTACTGGGGGTGGCAGTGGTGGGACAGTTATGGATGGATCAAAAGCACCATCAGTAACTTTAGGTGTGACAGATTTTTTTGGCAGACCAGGTGAAATATTTCTGGTTGCATTTTTTCGAGAATCTAGTTTTCGATCAGATCGACCACTACTTTCAGTCAGTCCTTTAATTTGCAACGATTCAGCTGCTTTCAGGAATGATCCAAGTTGTTCTTGTGTAATGTTTACTTCACCACGGTACATATAGTCCATCATAGACCGCAATTCTTGATATGTTACATCTTTAAGTATAAGCACCGGATATTTGTCAAAATGTTGATTTAACAGCATCTAAAAATAAAAAGTAGATTAAAAATTAGTCTAGAAGACTTCTAGTAATTATGAAACATTTAATAAATAAAATATATTTATGTTTTTAAATATAACCTAACATAAGAAAATTGATTATAATAAATGATACAGTATATTGTACATCTAAGATGTAAGTTTTTAAAAAACCAAAATAAAAAAATGTACCTACAAGTCTTTGAGTTAAAATTAAGTACCTAATTATACTTTCATAAGCTGGCATAAGTCTAATTTGAAATCAGAAAATACATACCATAAAAAAAAATTTACCGAACTAGGTATTCAAAATAACTCATTTCATTCAACACAATCATAAAAATAATAATTATTTAAAATAATTTGCTTAAAATTAAATGTACAGATAAAGTGACTAGTTATAAGTTATGTGATATATACTTTTATTGGAGCCTAACTGCCCAACACAGTAGGTAGGCTATTATTAAATAATAATTCACATAGCTTGTTACTGGTATCTCATAAAAGAGGTCAAGTTGACAAAGTGTATCAGACAGCTGTCTGAATAATGTCATACACTCAATAGTCTACCGGAACAAGAAAAAAAGTATGAGCTAATTTCTCCTCACACATACAGGCTAAACAATATATTATATTCTACACATTTATTGCCTATTGTGTGACATATTATTTTCTTTTTTTTTATTACATTTATAAATTCCTTAAAAAATTTATTTTTAATAGTACCTATAAGAAAAATCAAAATACTATTAAATGTTCAATTTGATTTGTTCTGTTTATTCTATACAAATTTAATAAACACATATCATATAAATATATAATAGATATAAGTGAATTTTTAAAATAAATAATTAAAAGACTAAATGAGGTAACAGAGTAAACATCTTAAAAAAAAAAAACAACTATCTAGGCCACTTTTTTTGTGATGTGCCTTCTATTATAATTGACGGTACACTCAAAGTTGGATGTACCAAATCAGTGAATGGAAAATAGAAAGGCAATAATAAGATGAGGCTAAACACAGTTGTATAATAGTTTTCAACAAGATTTTCACGGTATTTGTTTATTTTAAATCATTCAAAAAAAAGTAATTCAACAAAGACCTAAATAGTAAATATAAACTATATTACATTTTAAGATGCAAATTCATAAACTACACATTTATAGCATAATATATTCATTAATATTTTTTTTTTTTAAATCAACACCTAACTATTAAATAATATAATAATTAAAAAGAAAGAGAAAATATAAAGAAATATACCTAAATAAATAATTTATTAGGTACATAATAGTACCTTTAATATTTATATTTATATAGTGTTACTAATAATAGTTATGTGTAGAGTATTATATTATTACATAAGTATCTTTCAATTTAAATATTGTAATACCAAAATATTATCTCAAAACAAAGATTTATATATGTACGTTCACTAACAATATTTCTATGGATAACAACTTATACATAAGCAAGTAAGGTAATTTTCAATGATTAATAGGAAATAGGCACACTATGTTCAGTTAATAAAAAAAATAATAGATTATAACAACACATATACAAATTGCATACTTCCAAATAATTAACATAAACATTTTAATCATACAAAAACATTAGAGAAATTAAATGATAAATTATTATGGTTTTTTAACTCAAATATATTTTGTTTATTACTCTACACAGAAAAAAAATAAGAAATAAAAGAATAAAACATTACTTTGCTACATATTTAGTATTATGTACAAAGAGTATTTTCAAATATGACAAATAAGCTAAATATTCCCTTATCTCTGAAATATAGTTTAATAAGCAAAAAATAAACTTTTTTCTACGAATTATTTTTCAACAAATTGCCAACATATTTGTTAACCACATCACATTATGTAATAACTTTTTGTACTTAGTTAGGTAATGATAAATAATTAAACAAATTATGCAAATTGCAATACATTATTAAATGTAGGGTAGAACATTATACACAGTAATTTAAGTGAAAAATTAGTTAACACTATACCTATCCATTATACAATACACACCTAGCTAAAAAAAGCTGTATTAAAAATATATGTATTCTGTAATGCATTTATCTGAAATTTAGAAATTATATTTATAATTTGTTTAAAATTTTTATAATTCTAAATGACTCGGTCAAAACTAATAATAACTGTTTTTAGCATTTAAGAAAAATAATTGATCTAGCAATCATTGGACAATTTATAGTTTCAGTTTGTTAACAAGGTCTGATCAATAATAATAATTAACATGGGTCTCAATAAAGAATGAATACAGAATACCTAATTAACAAAACATGATTAAAAGTTTTAAAATTATAATAAAATAATTTGGTATCTTGTAGGTATATATTAACATGTTGAAAATGCATGAGTATACATAAAAGAGAAAAATGGTAGGTAATTAAAATTGTGTTGACTTGAATATGACTAGATTCTAACAAAAGTATAAATACCTGCATAATATTTTAAAAGTATACACAATGTCTTACGATTTCTAGGTAACCAACTTATTTATTAAACCTAACTCTAATATAAAATGGTATTTAATTTGAAATTACAATCAACCCAAAAAAATGAATCATAAAAAAAAATGTAACATAACCTTTTTGACACTACAATAAAAAGAGATAATGATAATTACTTGATTTGATTGTTTTATTCTTCTAAATCATTGAAGTAACAAATAAGTTTACTATGACTACAATAGTTTAATAAAGTTATGAGGAAATTCAAATGAAATATTTTATTTGATCGTTAGAAACTATGATGACAACAAACTATTTAGAATCCAGTGGGTTTCGATTGAATGTATCTACTAAAAAATAATATTAACAATAATTCATTTATTAATGATTAATATTATTATTTACTCACTAACATTGATATAATCTAAACATTTTTTTATTTTTTTATTATTATTATTGTTATTATGACTAAAGATTGTATACCTACATTTAAATATGCAACGGAAAACAATTATAAATATATGTATCATGAAATGCATCAATACAAAATATTTATTTAAGAAAATTGTATTTTATATATATATAACTATGCAGTGATCTAATTTTTAATTTAAAATCAACAATTTGTTAAAAATGAATATGATGTCATAACAACTATGACAAAATAATAAAAGAAATCAAACATTAACAATATTGGTTAACATCAGACATTTATAATAAATTATTGTGTAAAGGAAATTTACCCAATCTATATTATTGTGTTGGCTTAAAAATATTGCATCAAATTAATTCTTAATACTTGTTTGATACTTTAATAGATTTAAAAAAGGTAATTTAACAATAAGCATAAAATGTAGGTGTATAAAAATAGAACTAAATATAGGAACTATAGCTTAAAGTTATAGTTTAATTACCTACACTAACATACAAACATCTCCCAGGAATACGCAATTTTAAAATTTTTATTTGTAGTGGCCACGTTTCAACAACTTAATACTTTAGTGCTTAGGAATATTAATTTATTAATATTTAAAAGTGAAATTCGATTTTTCTTTTAACATTGAATATATCGTACCTAGATAATAATTTGATAATATTTATATTTGTGTTCTATAGTCTATACATTACTATTAATAGGTTAGGTACCTACTATACACTTTTATTATATTAATTATTGAAATTCATGAAAATGCAGCTTTGACACATAAATTAAATAGGTTCCCTACACTAAAATACTTATATAATATTGTATGTGTAACCTACTGATTTTGATTTACTTAACTATGATAGAGTATCAATAAGTATTATAACATACCTACTTAATTCTACTATTTTTAAATTACATAACTAATTGATTTGATAGGTCGTTTAATAATATGTTACATAAAATTGGTGCTTTTTTAAATTATAATTTTATTTAAAAGTATAAACAAACTAGGTACATACTTAGGTACTATTAAGAAATGTTTTAAATTACCTTACTTTAATCGTATTTGTATAAAGTAAGGTAAGCTAGCTATTTTTTATATATTACTTTTCGGGGCTATTTATAAGGAACTGATTATACTTTGGTCAACATTAAAAAAAAAAGTTGTTACCTATATAACTATGAAGTGAGCAACAAAACAACTTTTTTTAGTTATGAAATATGGAACATTTTACATTATTGTTATGGTATTATGGACTCTAAAAAAATTAATATTATTCAACTTTTTCAATAGGTAGGTACCTACAATAAACTGTTGATTGTTACTCATCAGAATTCAACTTTATATCATCATCCTTACATATTATATACATTTTCAAAACAAGTTTAAGACACATTCAACCAGACTTACTTACATAACTACTGCTATGACTATACCTATCTTAATTCAGAAGATTCTGGCTTTCTATAGCAAATACATAAATTAATAAATCAATAGAGAAATTTTAAAATATCAATGTTATTCAAACAATACAAAAGTTAGGTATATGCAATTTTTTAAGAAATCTTAATATATTAAATATTTTAATAACCGAAATCTTTATCTCAGGTTGTTTACAAATTTACCAACATATAGGTACTTAATACTTATAGGTCGGACAGTATTTACGATAAGTTGCATACAAAAATTGATTGAATACATGGATATTGGCTAATTTAAAAAAGAATCTACTGTTGGATAATCTTTATTTTATAGTCAAATAAATTGTCAATTCTAATAGTTTTACTAACACCTCAATTAAAACTAGATACAATTCAGATCATAGGAGGGATCTACTAAAAGAATATAGTCAAATAGTATGCTAAATTTAATGACACTGATAAAGTGATAACCTTTCATAGGACCTATTAACAACTATTAATATTCTGATTCATTTTCTATATCATTCATATTATATCAATACAATACATTCGTATGTCATATTATGTACCTAGATTATAAGTCTAATATACCAGACAGTAGTATTTTTAATTTAACCTAAATGAAAGTATAGTTCAATAGATTACCTAACATAAAATAATTTGGCATGTACTTTTTTGTTCTTAACTAAAATATAGGTTTTTTTTTTGAAAACATAAATAATTTAAAACAATTATTAAATAAAAATTAATAATCATAAAGTGAAGTAGTGTGAACACAACTTTTCATATAAATCACTACACAGCACACTGATAAAGATTTAGGTTAGTTTTATATCATAAAATTCAAAACCAAATAATAAAAAAAAGATTGTAGTCTGTGCGAAGAGTAATGTGTTGGGCAACAGGCAACAGTTTACTGTAAACGTCGAGTACCCAAAGCTTTCGATAAATTCTAACCTACCTACACCCAAATAAAAATCACGTTTTCGATTGGGCAATATTAAAACCACCGAAAGTTTCGAGAACAACAGATATCCGTCATTGTGACGGTGATAAAAGCAACAACAACCTCGACCACGACAACAAAGAAAAAGTTGGAAGTTTCGAGAGCGAAAAAATCGATACGTCCTGGCGGACTCAACAGGTGCTCCGCGCGGCCAAACAACGAAAACGCGACGGCTCAACATATGGGACACGCCACAACGTGGACGACACCATGGCACGATAAGAGTCGGGTGGACGACGGCGACGATCGAAACCCACGTCCATGACAACACGGTCGTCATACGTGACAATATTATACTAAAATAATGTGCTTACCGCGAAATAGGGACTGCAGGCGGACAGGACGACTTTGTGCGCGTTCATGCACTGTCCCTCGGCGGCCAGGGCGCAGTCCACCAGCGATCCGCTCTCCAGCAGGCTGTCGAACACCGAAATCAACGTGTTCTGATGGTTGTTCCACCGCAAGCAGAACTGTTGCTGCTGCTGCTGTTGGTGGTGGTCCATTGCTTGACGGGACGTGGTGCGCGTTCAAAGCTGTTGGTTGTAATTATATGATAGTGGCGACGACGACGACAACAACAACAACAACAACGATAATAATATGTATATTTTGTGGTATCGTCCGGACGGTGGACAGCTGCTGCTGACCGGCTAAAAAAACGTGGACGGTACTGCTCCGATCGTACTTGCCTGGCGAAAACGTCTACGCTACAAAATGCGACGACAACAACGGCGACGAGCAGCCGACGCGAAGACGACCTGTTGTGCGCGTTCGCGTGTGCACAACATATACACACACACGCACACGCACGCACACACACTCGCACGCGCAAGTGCGCGACCGGTAGGGCCGGACGGCTGTGTAAAGTAAACGCGCGCCGCAGCGGCAGCACCACACGCACCACAAAAAGCGCGAACCGCACTAGCACGCGAGATCGCGAAAAACTTATCGGGCCGAGATACCACCGAGCACAGTCGACGACGGAGACGTGCGGACGGTAATAATTTACGTCGTGTCTAAAATTAAAGATTTGAAAACGAGAACGTTTAATTGCTATATTATAATATTATGATATAATTATTGGGTATGTTGCACGATAAACTCAATATCTTGTCGAGATACCACCCAATGTCTTACAACTTTTATTATTATTGTCAGTGCGGACTGCGGATGTTTGAGAGACAAGACATTAATAGTACGATGTACTATTGTTGCGGATTTCGCGACGGACCTTCGTAACGCGTAGAACGGGTCGGCGCGGAGCGTCGTACTACGGTCGTCTGCGACAAAACCGTCGGATGAGTTATTATGGTTAGGCCGATATTATGGGATGGGTACAGTGGGTACCTATTGGACGTCCGGCGGTCCCGTTTCCAGCGGTGGCAGCAGCACCGGCGAAAGCAGCGCTGTGGGACAAAGAGAAATTTTCACACTGAAACGCGGCGTAACGAAATTCAAACATACCATCGCATCGGCACTCCGGTGTGGTGTTCGGCACTTCGGTTCCTCCGTCGCGTATATTACCAAAATATTGTGCGCGCGCGCGCGCGCTCGCGGGCCGGGTAGTCTCGGGCCGTTGGAGGGGTAGGACTGGTACGGCGGTCGGGTGGCGCGGGAACGGTCGGGCGGGGAGCCGAGAGAGAAATACACGAAAAATAGAGAGAAAAAACGTCGAAAAAAAAACAGAGACGACGGCGCGAAACGCGGACAATAAAGTTTTTTTTTTTCGGCAGTGCCAACTTTGAAAGTTTGCACGGTAATTTCGGACCGGTCGGCTGTCGCCGCACGGTGGCCGGCCGTTTCCGGGCCACCGCGCCGGTTACCCAGACGTGGCCTGTCAGCTTGCTGCAGTGGCCACTGGCCACCGGCCAGTGCGTTATAATAGTAATCAGTGAGACTGAGTCGTCAATCTCGCCAAATTACACGATACGAAATCATCGAACAACGCATGCTAAAATAATGTTGTGTTGTACCGTGTTGATTTATCTTTTGATATTATTATTAAAGTGTTCACACACACACTCAATAGAAACAATTGTAATTGTTATCAGTCCGCGTGCCAGCGCGCGTAAATGAGTTTTTTTCATTAATGAAACGGACGTCGGCGGCAAGTGTTAATTAGTGCGGGACGAAGGGGGGACGTCGGGCCGTCGGTCGGTGGGGGCGGCGGCGGCGGTGGCTACGATTTACGGATCCGTAAACATGACCGACAATTATTGTTACAGTATAGTAATAATAATATCCGAATAATTATTTCTGTTATCCGGTGGGCCGTTCGCCAGTTAATATATTATTATTATAGTTCGTGGCCGCCGTGCGGAAACGGTAGAGAGGAAAAAAACGTGCTTGCAGTGTGCGCACCCGCCGGCCGCCCGAGGGAATGCCGCGTTCGGCGTACGGTCACACTGCGCGCGTCGGCGAACGTTTGGAAAGTTCGACGGCGGCGGCGGCCGCGCGGCTGTTTGTTTACACAATACACAGCCGCGGAGATTCGAACGCGGGCAAAAAAAAAAAAAAAAACAACGAAACAAGGGAAAAAAATAAAGAGAGAAATAATTTTATGAATTTTCGACGGCGGCGCGGTTTCGGTGGGAGGAGAGAATTCTATTTCACGGAATTACATTGTGATGATCCGTATCGGGTCCGTCCTCACTCCTCGTCGCCGCCTCGCGGTTCTTTTATTATAATGTTATTATATATATTATATTATTATACACGTTTTATTATTATTTTGCCGAAACCTCGTATATAACACAATGCGCTCGAAAAACGGTACATAATACACTTGTAATGTATAATATTTTATTGTACTTTGCGTACCTACGTCCATTGGAAAGCCAATGCTCGTGTCTTTTACTATTTATAACATTACGACAAATACTGAATAATGAATAATAATTTTCATTTATGTATGTGACGTCGCGTGTAAAATATGTGTATCTACGACACCAATTTCTTTAATCCTCGAAAAAATAGCTCGACTTGGCGCTTACGTACAATAATAATACTCTCTACACACGTCACACACTACACCACAATAATAATATTATACGATTCGTCGGCCGGATCGGAATATTTTAAATATTTCGTAAAAGAAGAAAAAATTGATATTACGACGAAACGTCGCGTGTAATGGCATGATGACGGTGGACGGCGGTGGAGGACGAACGGACGTAATATTATTATAATATATTAGTATATTTTTCCACGGTAAACACGTGTTGCGTGCGACGTATTATATATTATATTTTATTATCTGAGATCGAGATGAACAGTAAAACCGATCGGCGATCGTCGTCCGACAGTGGTCGTCCGTCCACGTTCATTTATTCCATTTTTCTGGACACGACGCATATGTGTGCGCGCATGCAACAAATTCCGAGAAATAGGATAAAAACTGCCGAAGACGACGATGGTCCGCCGCGACGCCCCCAAAAGGCAAAAATGTATATTTCAACGCGAGGTGAAAAAATGTGTTCTCCAACCCATGCTGCGGACCCATGAAATAATACATTATTATACGTAGTGTTCGCCACGCGAGTACGGATTATACGGTTGTATACAGGGCGCACGCATTATCGCGCCAGGCCGGAAACGAAGTACAATAATATCATTAAAACATCGTCGCCGAAAGATCGAAGTCTCCGAGATAATATTATTATTCATCATGAAAATTAACGATATTATTTATTTTAATAATAATAAACTATTAATATCGTATTGAACCGATATAAACGGGATGATTCTCCGGCCGTAGTGCGAAATACGGATGCATTCAGTGAATAAAGTTGTGCGAGGTTAATGGGGACATGGGATTGATTATTGATAGCTGCGATTTCTGGCTTTGTCTAACACACTACACACGCCCAACATGGGAATTTAGAAATGTTATATTTCCAACGTACCGATTGATCTAATCAAATATCAATAGAGTGATTCATGTATTCAGAAAACTCATATTAATTTGTCGTATAGATCACTTAAAACCCGATTTTTGCATTTTTTCTACATTTTTTCAATTAACATTAAAATATCGATGAGACGATGAAAGTCGATTAAAAGTCGATCTCAAGAAGAGACTTAGGAGAGTAATTCAAATCTGTCTTCAAAATTCTAACGACTTTATTAGATCAATCATATATAGAAAAAAAGCAATTCTAAATTCCTATGAAGCGCGTGTGTTCGACCTTAGACAATGACAGAAAATCTTTGCTTTCGATCGACGATTTTATTTTTATTTTTTGTTCACATTATTATTATTATTTACTATTATACTGGTACCTTAACAGTTAATAATATGAAAAAAAATGTTCTCAGTCATTCGAGGAGTGATGAAAATATTATTGCATTTGTTTTAAACGGTAGTACGGTACACACGAATATTGCGTATCAGTCCCTCGAATTGTATCCAACTCTTATCATACAAGAAAGGTAGCATTGTAGGCGTGTAGCACGAATTTCGTTCAAAGTTACATAATAATACGTATAATATTATGGTTTTAATTTGAAAAACAAATTGAATTGTAAACCATTTGTCAAATGTGAATTGCATTAGTCAAGCTTACTTTAGGAACCACTAATGAATTAAATGGAGCTGAAAAAGTAACACGAATTGCGTCCCCGACGCAGTTCGTTCAAAATGGTACGTTTACCTGCCTTGGTACAAAATTCATGTGAACTGTTTAAAACGAAGACGAACCACAAAATAATTATTGTTGAATTGTATAATTTAAAATAACTTGTTTTCCATACCGGTCTGAATAAAATGGAGAACTAGGACCCTATATAACCCTTGTCAGATTTTTGTGCAAATAAACAAAGAAGATACATATTATTGTAAATTAATTTTGGTTATTTTATACTCTTTTTTATTATTATATAGGGCTTTCAGGATTAAATCTTCAGGAACTTTAAGTACATTTTCGTTTCCCTAGACTACTTCTTTTCAAATTCAACCGACATTTATGACTTACGGATTAATCAATCACGTTCAACATAATATTATTAACAAGTATTAACAGTTACTATTACTATTTATTACAGGTAGTCAGAGTAGTCAAGAAACTCGAATGTTAACTCGAATGAGATGGGCGAAACACGGACTATCGGAATACTAAATATTATTTTATACAACGTTTGCGTACAAATTTCATTCCGAACCAACCGCACGAATATAATGTTAATAATAATAATAATAATAATATTTGGCAATAAATCTCGTCGACCCCGGGCCGTCGAATAACCTATACCTGCTGTTATGCATTGTGCCGAGCCCGTTTTGAACCCTTGTCGAAAGGCGACACACACGTGGTAACCTCACTATTATATTTTATACAACGATGGTGTTCTTCCACTGTTCCCAATGGTGTTTTGGGACTGGCGATCCAAATGTACAACGTTCGTATAAAAACGCGCGCGCATCATCATCTCTTGTGCAGTAGGTGGTAGGTATACGTGAAAAAAATATACAGGTAGGTAGATAGGTAGGCATGGGTTTAGGGTTATGCCACCGAGCGAACGAAAAAAAAAAAAAAGGTTCAACGACGACGAAATATCCAAAAACTGGTTTTCGAACGGGTATATATGCGATATTCGTGCGTATCGCGTGTACAGGGCGATTCGTTTAATCCGCAAATTCGTTCGACATCACATGTATAAAAATATTGTGGTGTATTATCGAAGTTATTGTGCGGACAATGATATTAATATTGTTCAAGTCGATTGAAAATACAATCAGATTTTTTCAAACAATCATATTCCAAAAACTATCTCTTTTCAAAGACCACCTATCATTTGCTGAGATTGAGAAAGTCCACCCACACAATTATATTGTTCTGATATTATATAATATTTTTTGATCGTAGTCGGGGGTGCTATGGATTTTAAACTAAAATTGTGTACTACTCTGTATGCGATGAGCTCGTTTTCCGTTTGGGGATGGGATTTATTGAGGGTCACGCACAGTATTTCGAAAATGTGTTCAATAATATTTCAAGAAGAAATAAATATTGACATGGGTAATATCTTGTATAAAATACTTTACGATGCCAAGGATCTGGTTTGCGTTAAATGAATCACTCGGTATAATATAACGCGCGCGATTGTATACGAGTTGTTGTGTATTGTCAATATGAATAATAACACAAACGTATATTATAGTCTTTTATTATGAAAAGTATAAAACGAACTGACGTACATATAAAATTGTCTACTTGCTAATGACCGATGGACAATCCCCACCGATCGTAATATGATACTTATGATTATTATTATTAATATAAACGTTTAGTATATAATGTAAATGCTGAATATGCAACATCTCTTTCCTTTAAAAAAAAAAAATATAAAGTATTTTGTATAGTGCTTAATTACTATGTTAGTATTTTTTTTTTTTTTTTTTTATATTTTTTTTTTTTATACGAGTATTTATTATATAATTTGATAACTGATATAATTAATAGTTGATTATTGCAATAATTATTGCCCTAAGCATAATCACTTGGAGAATATCGCTGAGGCGGTTTTCTAGATCTAATTGGTCTGGGTGTTTTATTTACTATTACGGGATCGGCCGGATCGGGATTTTGATTTTCAACTACAGTTTCAGTATTTTTAGAATTTTCATTTGTTTGTCTAGCTGGTGTAGGTGACAGTGAGTTATTTATTTGGTTGTGTGGCCATATCTGATCAGTGTGTCTTATCCATTCAGAACCCTCGTCTAGTATGATTTTATGAGTGTTTTTACTAATGTTTTCTGTAATTTTTCCTTTTTGCCAATTTTCATTTTTATTTCGATAATCCTTAACTAATACCAAATCACCCTCTTTTATATTAATATCTCTTTTTCCTGAATTTTTTATTTGTGTAATTTGGTTATTAATAACTACTTCATTTGTGTTTGGGATTAATAAATCAAAAATAGTACGTGTTGAGCGGCCAAACATAAGTTTTGCTGGCGTTTCATTTGTGGTTGAGTGTACAGTATTTCTATACATCAATAAAAATTTATTCAAATGGTGTAATGATGTTGAACATTTATTAAAAAATTGCTTAACTATTTTTACTCCGGATTCGGCAAATCCATTTGAGGCTGGGTGGAAAGGTGCCCCTGTCAAGTGCCTGATACCTAGTGTCTTGCAATATGACTGGAATTCATCGCCATTAAAACATTTTGCATTGTCAGTTGTTATTGTTCTGGGAATGCCAAAACGTGCAATTAACTCAGACAGTTTTGTTATGACCGTTTGTGCTGTCATCGAATTTACTTGAAAAACTTCTAGCCACTTTGTGGTTGCATCGACAATAATTAAGAATGTTTTGTTTTTGTACGGACCTAAGAAATCGCAATGCACTCTCGTCCATTGTCTTTGTGGCCATTTCCACGGAGTTAGTACTGACTTAGGAGGATTAGGTCTTGCATTTATGCATTCATTGCAGTTTCGGGCCATATCCTCAATTTCTTTATCTATACTAGGCCACCAGAAATACGAACGCGCAATGCTTTTCATACTC
>JANEHU010003363.1:0-12384 GCA_027563435.1 Nasonovia ribisnigri | reverse complement strand
AAAATGTCTATTCAATCCGTGCATTTTAACTACTTACATTTTTAATATTGTTGAAATGCTGATTAATTGCAACTTCCACAACGTCCGGAATCGAATTAATTTACTTAATATAATAACAATAAAATTAAAATGCATGATAATTTATTAAAGCGAACACAACATTTAAGAAGATAGGTTTAAAACGCTGATATAAAAACAATTATTATGTAGTTGTAAAAACAGTTTTTTTGAATTTTTGAATCTCGAACACTCGAACCGTTTCTCAATTTTGCGTTATATTTTATTTCACACGGAAATATCGAAGATGAATAATAATAATAATAATAATAAATGCCATATGCCATAAATGAACAAATCGCATACGCAGTTTTTTATTAAAGGAATACGTACGGAATATAACTCGGGAAAAGTAATATTCGAAAAAATTCACGTCAATCGATAACGAAAATAACGAAAATCGAGGGAGATGAGCGAGCGGCGACGTGAAATAGCTAACGCGCGAGAAGTATTACGATTGGTCGTCATGGAAGAAACGCGGAGTGCCGTCAGCGCCCCGCGCGGATCTTATAGCGTTATTAGCATTTTATTATATAAGACTAGCTCTCCGAGCGTCGCTGGGGAGACCCCAGTGTTACTCCCAGTGGAAACCGATTTGCCTAAAATATTGGTCCAAAATGTGGATTGCCGATGAGAATAGTGGATGAGTGATAAGGAAATTGGACGTGTGATAAGAATAGTGGATGGGAGATTAGAATAGTGGATGCGTGATAAGGATTGTGGATGAGTGATAAGGCTATGCTTTTTGGTGGTATCTTTCGGTGACTTTTGAAATTTGGGTATGAGGGTCCGATCATTTCTCATGCCTGAGGATGTGCTCTACATTTGATACGGTCCAGACTTTCTTTCGAAAGGAAAATCATAAATCTGTATGTCGTGTTTATGTTTCTAGCAAGTCAGTCACCTCAAATGACGTTGAATGTAGTCATACGTTGTTAATTGCCGTGGCCAAAATCGCCTAACCTAACCTTACCCCAAGACCCCCCGGAGTTGGCGAGGAGTGTTGTCCATGTCGGACGCCATAGTGGTCTTGTGGTCCAGTCGTCGACTCGAGCCGACACGGTGTATGGGTGATAAGGCTATCGATGGTGAGATAGTGATAAGAATTCGTGATTAGAAAAGGGGTATGTAAAATTGAAAAGTGGTAAGGAAGGTGTATTTGTGATAACAATTAGTGTTAAGGATATTGGATTTATAATAACAATAGTGGATTTGTGATAAGGATAGTGGATTCAAGATAAGGATAATGGATTTTTGATAAGGATAATGGAATTTTGTAAGGAATGGTGGATTAGCCAACGCCAAATCACGTAACCTTCGGACGGTGTCATAAATTATAGCCGCCGTGATTTTTTGGGGGTCTAGCAGGTCAGTCACTCGATGGAATGTAGTTGTCTCCGTGGATAGGCAATCCGACTGCGTCGAATCGCGGACGAAGTTGTTTGCTATGGTCGGAAATGAAAAAAAAAAATTTGAAAATTTCGGGCGGCCATGCTAATCGTATAGCCGCTGTGAAGTTTTGGGTGTCTAGCAAGTCAGTTATTCGATGGACAGTAGTTATGTCCGTGGATAGGCAATCCTACTTCGTCGGATAGCGGACAACGTGCGACGGCCAGGTCACGTCGTCAGGTATGCAATCCGACTGCGTCGAATCGCGGACAGCGTTCATTACTGTCACCAAGAAAATAAATTATGTAATATATTACATGAAAACAATTCAAAACATTTCGGGCATCTATGCAAATCATATAGCCGCCGTCTTTTTAGGGTGTCTAGCAGGTCAGTCACCTCGAATGACGTTCGCCGAAGTAATAATGGTAGGCAATCCGACTTCGTCGGATAGCAGACAATGTGCGACGGCCAGGTCACGTCGACAGGTATGCAATCCGACTGCGTTGAATCGCGGACAGCGTTCATTATTGTCACCGAAAACGCAAAATTAATTTATAAATTACGTGGAAATATTCGAAAATTTTGGGCGGCCATGCTAATCGTATATGCACCGTGATGTTTTAAGGGTCTAGCAAGTCAGTCATTCGATGGAGGGTAGTTATGTCCGTGGATAGGCAATCCGACTACATCTTTTTGGGTGTCTAGCAAGTCAGTTATTCGATGGACAGTAGTTATGTCCGTGGATAGGCAATCCTACTTCGTCGGATAGCGGACAATGTGCGACGGCCAGGTCACGCCGTCAGGTATGCAATCCGACTGCGTCGAATCGCGGACAGCGTTCATTACTGTCACCAAGAAAATAAATTATGTAATATATTACATGAAAACAATTCAAAACATTTCGGGCATCTATGCAAATCATATAGCCGCCGTCTTTTTAGGGTGTCTAGCAGGTCAGTCACCTCGAATGACGTTCGCCGAAGTAATAAGGGTAGGCAATCCGACTTCGTCGGATAGCAGACAATGTGCGACGGCCAGGTCACGTCGACAGGTATGCAATCCGACTGCGTTGAATCGCGGACAGCGTTCATTATTGTCACCGAAAACGCAAAATTAATTTATAAATTACGTGGAAATATTCGAAAATTTCGGGCGGCCATGCTAATCGTATATGCACCGTGATGTTTTAAGGGTCTAGCAAGTCAGTCATTCGATGGAGGGTAGTTATGTCCGTGGATAGGCAATCCGACTACATCTTTTTGGGTGTCTAGCAAGTCAGTCATTCGATGGACGGTAGTTATGTCCGTGGATAGGCAATCCGACTTTTTCGGATAGCGGACAATGTGCGACAGCCGGGTCACGTCGTCAGGTATGCAATCCGACTGCGTTGAATCGCGGACAGCGTTCATTATTGTCACCGAAAACGCAAAATTAATTTATAAATTACGTGGATTTTCGGGCGGCCATGCTAATCGTATAGCCGCCGTGAAGTTTTGGGCGTCTAGCAAGTCAGTCATTAGATGGACGGTAGTTATGCCCGTGGATAGGCAATTCGACTACGTTTTTTTGGGTGTCTAGCAGGTCAGTCACCTCGAATGACGTTCGCCGAAGTAATAATGGTAGGCAATGGTAGACAATGTGCGAAGGCCAGGTCACGTCGTCAGGTATGCAATCCGACTGCGTCGAATCGTGGACAGCGTTCATAACTGTCACCGAAAACGCAAAATTAAGTGATAAATTACGTGAAAAATTTTTTTAAAAATTCGGGGAAATCATATAGCTGCCGTCTTTTTTTGAGTGTCTAGCAGGTCAGTCACCTCGAATGACGTTCGCCGTAGTAATAAGGGTAGGCTATTCGACTTTGTCGGATAGCGGACAATGTGCGACGAACAGGTCACAACATCAGGTTGAATCGTGGACAATACCTATTATATATGTATATTTTTATGTTATGATACATTAAATAAAGTTTAGGTACCTATGTAATAAGCAAACCCATATAATGTTATATTGCTAAAGTTGTCCCCCGCACGCCATCACTCCACCAACCGACCAGTATCAATTAATAATGGTCATACTGTAGCATTGCGAGAATCGTTTATATTGATATATATAATAATAATATAATAATATGATATTATACAATATTCGACGTCAGCTGAGGGCTTTTGAGCCGGCGATCCCACCTCGTCGATAAGCAGACGAAATTCGCGAAAAAAATGGAACCTTCCGACGCATGTATTTATGCCTGTATATAGTAATACCCACTCGACGGCGGCGATATCCGCACTCGGCTAGTTTATTTCATATAATACTCATAATTGAACCTATATAAGTTATTTCAAATAGTATATAGCCATATCATTATACAATTTAATTGCTAGACTTTAATTAAATACATAAAGTTCTATTTTGTTATTGTATTATTTAGAATCTGTTGCAGTTTATTTTGTATGCTACACTAAGAGTAAAACTGTAATATAATATTTACCTACTACATAGTATAGGTGTTGTATATTTAATCATGAGCATGAAATACAAATAATACAAATAATTGATATACACAGCTATTGCTTTTATTGTCTACATTTATTGAGCAATGTTTATGTGGTTAAATATTAATAATAATATATTGTAATACACACTGTGTGTTGAAGTATTCGAACGTTTCTGTCACATCCATCGTCGACTCGAGCTAGGATATATATTATTATATAATAATTTAACTTAACCAACCACCGCGCGGTATCAACTCTTAAAAGTCTACATTTATTATAAGATGCATGTACCTACAGTTCCTTCTGTTGTCATATCGTCTATCAAATATATAAATATATGAGTAGCATGTATATACCTATGCCTGTACGCCGCACTCGACGCGAACGAAGTACGGGGAACGCGAATAAGGGTAAAACTCAAATTTTGAAAAAAAAATCATAAAATTTTCGTTAAATACGAATAATATGAAAGAAAAAAAAAACGCAAAAAAAATAATTCGATTTAACACGGCCGCCGCAGATTTCCACGACCCGGGGCCGGCATCGAACGCTCGACCCACGGGTAACCTGCCTAACGCCTTAACCGACCTACCTACCTACTCAGATGAGAAAGGGAGTGAAATCAATGCCTATTAAGTCGTCTCGGTGCCGAGGCGAAACGCGAACGCCGCGGCGTCAGCCGCCGCGGTCTCCCGGGTCGGGCGGTCTACCGCGTCGGACGGCGGACGACGTCGTCCGCCACGTTTTTACGAAGCGAACGCGATTTACGCGAAAAAAATCGGACTTTTCTACGCATATATACAGGGCCTGTATATAGTAATACCTACTCGACGGCGGCGCTTCGCGGGCTCTGCTGTCGTGGATTTTACTCGACCGCGGCACTCGCCCGGAATGGAGTAGGGGCGGGCGCCGTCGGTAAATTTAGCGGGGATTCCGAATACGTCGCGAGCGGGAAGATCGGACGTTTGAAAGACGGGTAAAACTCGATCGGTAGACGAAAAAGTGTGAAAAACCGTTCGAAACGGCGCCAAAATCGACGACGGCTAATAGAATCAGTCGGAGTTCTCCTCCGGGGCACCCGTCGTAAACGAAATAGCGTCGCGCGGGGCCTATAGATTTGGCGAGAAACGCGATCCGGTGACGGACGGGGCCGCGCGACGCTCCGAAAGGGGGTAAAACTCGACTTTTCGAACGAAAAGCGCGACGACGGCGCGTGGCGGCGGCGCACGGTTCGCGCGTGATCTCGGCCGAGAAATCGTCGAAACGAAAAAAGCGCGGGTGCTGGGGGCCGTTAAATCCGACGGGGAAGCCGAATAAGGTCCGAACGGGGCCGCCCAGAGCTCCCCGGGGGGGTAAAACTCGAAAAAGTTTGAAAAAATTGAAAAATCTGAAAAAAATCGTGAAAAAGTGATAAGAGAGACTGATTACGCAGCGACGGGTCCGCCGCCGCCGGGAGACCGCCCGCGGAAAAAATCTAATTTTCTCATTGGCCGTTTCCTTACGCTAGTTCAAAAGCCGTACCTAGTCGGAAACGGAGCGCCACACGTGTCTCTGTTTTATATATTAGGAAGGATAGGAAGGATATATAATAATAATAATAATATATAATAATATAAATCAAATATTAACGCACGTAATTAATATAATAATAATAATAATAAGTATAATACAGCATTATTAAACTTCAATATCTATTGAAATATAGAAGTACCTATATCAATTGACACCGTCTTAGCGTTTTGTGGGTACTCGTATATATATTAAAAAAAAATATATAGCAGTTAAACTACCTATATGTAGCTATGCTCAACTACATTTTACTTAATTTCACTTAGTCCTATCTCATCACCGACATTAGGCACCCACACTTAATTAAGTCGGTTCAATCAATACCATGCACCTACTCTTTAAGTAGATGGGTAGGTAAACTAAATTTTTCACTACCCATTAAGGCATTAACATTCAAATATATATACGCATATAGTTATTATGACAATATGCTTAGTATGTGTATATATACCTATTAAGCAGACAATACAAAACTCATAGGTAACTGCTACGTATGCATGAGTTATATAACCTATTGTAAGTAGCTCTATAACACTATTCAACCACCTCCACCAACTACTTTACAAAATGTAATACAACAGTATTGTATAAGTATACAAATGTTGCTGTGTCATTATATCATTTTGTGAAAACTACATTTTACTTCCAATAATAGTCCTACACTATCACCGACATTATACTTTGTATTAGGTAACCGTACTTAATTCAGTTAGTTCAATCAATATCATGTAAGTACCTACTCTTTAAGTAGGTAAACTACAAATATAATAACATAATATATTAGGTACCTACTACTGTGACTTATAAGTAGGTATCTGCAATGTACATATTACATGCATACGCCTGAGTTATAAACAACCAAGTCCTCGAACAACCAAGTCCCTTACACGGTGCAATAGAAATATCCAGACGTTTTATTAGTCAATACAATATAATATACGAATGAATTAATCAATAAGTCCGTAGCAATAATCGTTTAAACCGAACGCGGCTAAAAAGAATTAATACAAAATAAATAAATCGCGAAAAAAAAAACGAAAAAAAGAATTTCGAATTAACACGGCCGCCGCAAATTTACACACTCCGCCGCGGCCGGTATCGAACGCTCCACCGTCGGGTAACCTGCCTAACGCCCTAATCCTACCTACCTACCTATCGAGTTGAGAACTGGTGTGAAATCTCTGCCTCTTAAGGCGTCTTAGAATCGCGAACGCTACGCCGTCGTGCGCCCCGCGGTCTCCCGGGTCGGGCGGTCTGCCGCGTCGGACGGCGGACGACGTCCTCCGCCGCGTTCTCCGGGAGAGAACGCGATTTACGGGAAAAAAATCCAAAACGTCTACGCGTATATATGGCATTATATATATATAGTATATATAGTAGTAGTAATATAGTAATGACGACGCCGCGGTCTACTGTCGTCGGTTTCACTCGCCCGCGGCACTCGCCGGGATCGAAGTGGGGCGGCGGGCCGACGGTAAATTTAGCGGGGATTCCGAATACGCGGCGAGCGGCGAGATGAGACGTTTAAAAGAGGTTTAAAACTCGACTTTTCGGAAAAAAAACGGCCAGACGGCGCGCTTCGGCGGCCGGCGGTTCGCGCGCGATCTCCGCCGAGAAAGGGTCGAGACGAATAAAGCGCGTAGACGTGTGGCGGTTAAATCTCCCGGGGAACGCGAA
This sequence comes from Nasonovia ribisnigri, assembly GCA_027563435.1. NCBI lineage: Eukaryota > Metazoa > Arthropoda > Insecta > Hemiptera > Aphididae > Nasonovia > Nasonovia ribisnigri. Next base: position 5,191 of record JANEHU010003363.1, on the reverse strand, counting down.
TAAGGTCCGAGCGGGGCCGCGCGTCGCCCCGGAGGGGGGTAAAACTCGACTTTTCGAAAAAAAACTCCCATTTTCTCTCGAAAACTCGTAATCGTAAATAAAATTGATAAGGCGTCGGCGATAACGCGAATCTCGGCGGAATCGGATTTTTTCATTGGCGCGCGCTGATTCTACCCGCCGCACGGTCCGATTTTCGCTCCATTATTCACTAAATAACGCATAAAAACGCCATAGGGTGCGCCATCTGTTAGCGTTTTATACTATAAGACTAGACTTCGGTCGTTTGTCATCCCGCCTGCGGCGGAAAGACTGTGTGGGCGGTGGTGCTCTTTGTCGATTCACCTCGGGCGATGCTGGGTTTTTCGATCCGGCCTGCGGCGGGAACGTGGGGTCGTCGGGTATCGTCGCGTTGGCAGCACTGGTCTGGCGGTAATTTTTGAACGCGGAAGAATGTCTAGTCGTAAGTCACGGCCGCTGAAAATCGACCGGCGATTCAAGTCGATCGTACGACAATCGGGCAATCCGAAGACGTGTATGTCCGGTTCTCGAGTGTGTGTGTTGAAATCGGGAATTCGGATTCTGAGTTTGAGTGTCTAGCTATCAGTCATCTCGGGAGAAAGTCGATTCCCGAACGGACAATCCGCTTGCGGTGGATCGGATGCAGTGGGAGTCTAAGTCGCTCGTATGCAAGTAGATAGTCAGGTAGGCAATCCGACTACGTCGGATCGCAGACCGTGCACCGGGCGTGTATGTCCGGTTCTTGAGTGTGTGTGTTGAAATCGGAAAATCGGATTCTGAGTTTGAGTGTCTAGCTATCAGTCATCTCGGGGGAGAGTCGATTCCCGAACGGACATTCCGCTTGCGGCGGATCGGATGCAGCGGGAGTCTAAATCGCTCGTATGCAAGTAGATAGTCAGGTAGGCCATGCACCGGGCGTGTATATGTTGCTGGTTTGAAATGTAAGTGTTGAAAACCTTATTTATTCATCAGAATAGAGTTTTTTATATATTTAGAAAAGTTTAAGTTAGAACGACAAAGCGACAAAAATAAATGTATATACATAGGTTTATTATATGCGTTTACCTACCTTAATCTAACATAACGCAGTAACATGACACAATTGAAATATAACTGCGTCAGATAGCAGACAACGTTAATTATTGCGGTAATATATCAACCATAAAAATATACATTTTAAAAATAATAATATACAAATACGTGAAAAAAAACGCAAAAAAAATGAGATTTTGGGCGGCCATGCTATTCAGACGGCCTCCGCAATCCATCGGATTCAATTCAACCGGTATCGAACCGCCTACCTTAGTGTTACACATGTCCTACGCCTTAACCTACCTAACTACCTATCGAGATGAAATGTACAATTAAATCTATAGCACTTGAGCCATTTCTACACAACGACGAATTCTGTATTAAAAATGTTAATTCGTAGAAATCGTGTGTACTAAAACCTTAAATCGCATATTTTTACGTTTCCGGTGTGTATATATCGTGTGGTTTTATTGTAGTCCGATAAACATATACTGAAATAAAGACAATTAGGTACATAATAAATACGTAATAATAATATATACATATGCTAGGTAATTTAGCTGGGATTCCGAATACGTCGCGAGCGGGGCTGTGAGACGTTTAAAACTTTTAGAATCGTCAATTATCGTTCAAACAGAACGCGGCAACGGCTAAAAAGAATTAATATAATAATAAAATAATAAAATAAATAATTCGCGAAAAAAAAGAATTTCTAATAAAACACAGCCACCGCAAATTTATACAATTCGCCGCGGCCGATATCGAACGCTCCACCGCCGGGTAACCTGCCTAACGCCCTAATCCTACCTACCTAGACACTGAGATGAGAATCGGAGTGAAATAAATGCCTCTTAAGGCGTCAATTATATATAGTTATTTATCAATTTTCTATTAATTAACTTGATTTTATGCTAATTATGAATAAAACCTATCTACCTATAGTATAGTCATATCGATCAATAATTATATATTGTTAATTATATATAAACCTAGTTCATCAAATACCCGAGTAGCATTTTCTATGTTCAACGTCGGTTTTGAAACACAGTGTTTTTTAATCCGTGCATACACAGTTAACCAACGTTTAAGAAAAACATTTACGATTCGTTCAGAGTGTTTTAGTGTTATCGATTAACAAAATGTATAATTTAATGTTCAGTGTCGGTTTTAAAACACTATGATTTTTAAACCGTGCATACACAGTTAACCAACGTTTAAAGAAAACATTTATGGTTTATTCCCGGTGTTTTAGTGTATTATGGGCAAACAAAATATTCTATAATTAAATGTTCAGTATCGGTTTTACAACACAAATCCGCACAGTGTTTTTTAAACAATGCTAGCACAGTTAATGAACGTTCAAGAAAAACATTGATGTATCACCCGTGGTAATAATAGTTTGTTATAGTGTGTTGATAGTGTGTTGATTGTTATTTTTTTATTTCTTAATATTTAGTGTACGGAATCCGTTCAAATGTTCAATTACACTTTTAATATTAAGCTTTACTTCCACAGTCATACTATATATGTATCGTTATCAAAATATCTGATAGTGGCATATAGTGACCACATGGTTTAGTATAACATTACAACCGACAGTTGCGCTGCCTCTAGTCTGTATTCTATGTGTGCTGCAGCCTGCAATTGGAAAACACAAGGTATTTGGTATAAACGTAACTGACAATTTTTATTGTTAAAACCTATGTGAATTCGATCTTATTAGTTATCCTTCAGACTTCAATCATTATTAACATGTAAGTATCAACCACTATACCAATCTATTTTTGTTTTAACTGTAACAAGTCAAAATTTTATATTTTTTGTGTATAACATTCAACCAAATTTATATAGCATCATTTCAGTTTGAGCAATTACTATTTACTACTATTTTATTATGTAATAATAAAAATTTACATTATTAATAAAGTGCAACAGCTAAAATGAAGCTATATTTATGCTATATGGTCATATTAGATATCTTATAGTTATATGAACTTTATGTAAAATAGTACCTATACCAGCTACTATATACTACAACCATTCATTAAACATTATAATGTTATGTAATTACATTAAAATCTTTGAAGGATCTCACAATAATGGTAGTTGAAGTAGGTGTATATCAAAAACACACCACTATATAACATGTGTTAACACTTTTTATAGGTACTTATAAGATATAGTTAAGCTATGTACCTTAATGGTATATCTGTAATATTTACAAATGTAATCTATTTTAACCAAAACCGATTTGATTATTATTTAACTTTAAACTACTTACTAGTATATAAATACTAAACTTATGTTTGCGACTACTTATGTATATATTGATTTATTATAAAGACTTTTTTCTATTAAATAGAACAATGTACCTTTGGTACATTTCAAGTAATTTTGTTTTTGCTTTAAATTTTACAAACAGATAGTAAATGGTTAATGTTATAATGATTATATTTATAGTATTTAGGTACCTAATATAATACATATATTATAATAGGTCTAATAAGAATATATTTTTGGATATGCCTCTGATTGGGTAGCTTTTTTCTTTAGCATAAGTGACTTAAACTGAGTAGTTTAGCTTCAAGCTTTTGAGGTGCCTAATGTAAATAAAGAGTTATCAAGAAGTTGTTTAGCAACTGTGTTGGTGTGCAGCTCTAGCTTTCTCACATGCTAATGCTTTGTTTATAAGTTATAGTATTATAAATTGTGTAGTGTATTTATCTTTTTAATTTGGTAATTTTTTTTTTTTAAAAAGGTCTAAAGCTACTCGATATCGCCGTAGAAAAAGAGCAGCTCTCTATTTAGAATCATTATTTTCATCCAGTAGTGATGAAAATAGTATAACATCTATTATTCCTGTTCCTTTGGTAACAAATACTGTTAATATAGACAATATTAAAATAAATACTGATCATATTGATCATACTACTTCTAGTAGTATTGAATCAAATTTAGAAGATGTAAGTAGTTTAGGTTCATTTGATAACCAATCCATTCCAGTAGTTGAAGAAAGTGAAGATGTTGAGTTAATAATTGCTAAGTGGGCTGTTAGGAATTCTATATGCCATTCAGTTTTGGATGATTTATTAACTTCTTTGTCAAATCACACTGAATTTAAATATTTGCCTAAAGATTCTCGTACATTGTTGCATACTCCTTCCTCTACTGTATTGAAAAATATTGTTGGTGGTGTTTACTATCATTTTGGTATTGTCAGTGAAATAGAATATTTATGCAAAGTAAATGCACATTTACCTTCTACTTTATTGTTGATGGTTGGAATCGATGGACTACCAGTTACTAAAAACCCACCAAGTCAATTGTGGCCAATTTTAGGCTATTTTTCAAATATTCCTGATGTAAAACAGAAAGTTTTCATCATAGGAGCTTATTATGGCAAATCTAAACCTGGTGATTGCAATGAATACATGCAGGATTTTGCTGATGAGTTGTGTTTATTAATAAATGAAGGCATTGTTATAAATAACATAGCAATTAAAATATTGTTAAATGCTATAATTTGTGATACACCAGCAAAATCTTTCATTTTAAATATTCGTGGACATACTGCAAAAAACTCTTGTTTGAGATGTCATACTATTGGTCAACATGAAAATAACCGTGTATATTTTCCAGATTTAACTTATACTCTAAGAACACATGATGATTTTGTGGCATATCTAGACTCCGAGTTTCATTATGGTGAAACAGTTTTGTCCAAATTACCTAAGTTTGACATCATAAATAATATTCCGTATGATTACATGCACAGTGTTTGTATCGGTGTAATGAAAAAATTTTTAATTTTTTGGACTGGTGGTGTCAAAAAACATAATTTAGCACTTCCAAAAAAATTGATAGCTGTTTTAGATTCAAGATTGAATAATTTAGGACAACATGTGCCTCATGAATTTCAAAGAGCTCCTAATGAAAATAGTAGAAAGCATCCGATTCATGATGCATCTCGTTTAAAGGCCACAGAACTTCGACAAATTTTATTGTATACTGGTATGGTTATTTTTCATAAAGTAATTAGTGAAGAAGTTTATAATAATTTTTTGGAATTTTGTATCGCCATAAGAATTCTTTCCACAAATAATATTACTAGCGAGTATAATGAGTTTGCCAAATCATTAAT
>JANEHU010003360.1:0-25842 GCA_027563435.1 Nasonovia ribisnigri | reverse complement strand
AATATTAACTATTGTTGTTGTTTCACATTCATCATCAAAACAAATTCAAAAGCCTACTAATAAGACCCGTGCATTTTCTATGAACATTTTCTCTCCCCCCCCCCCCCCACAGTAAATACACCACAGTGCTTGCATATGGGAAAAAAACTTACCTCAAAAGTATCTATCCCTATGTATATCTGTAATATAATATAATGGCTTAAATTATGGTATTACTGTATCACGTATACCTATATACGAATCATAATATTAAACATTATATTATAATATATTATGTAGGCATGAAGGTAATAATATGGTAAATGGTAATAGACTAAATATAACGTAACTATCAAGTACAATATTATTTTTGCGGTCATTACAACCTCGATAAATCATTAATTATTTTTAATACAATTTACTAATAATTATGAACGAACCTACACAGTTTCAAAAGTTCAAACGAAAAAAAAAAACTTCGACTACAATAGTCTTGACGATGAAACACTACGTACCGAATCAATGGTATAAACATTTTTGATTCACATGACGTCGATCGCCTACGATCGTTGACATACCTGATAATGAAAGCGTGGCCTAAGATCAACTTCGGAAATCAGACTACGGGGAACGCGTAGAGCGTAGTTGAGAATTTATTTTTTAATTTCGAAAACCATACAATATTCTACTGCAAAAAACCAATACCTTTTTAAGCGTTGGACTCACGAAAAAAGTACACGAAATATTATATATCGTGTTCTATATTGTGATAGCGTACGGAGGAATGCGACGTATCGATAAAATATTATATATATTATAACACACGTCATCTCATTCCTCCACCTCTCACTCCATCCCACGGTCATGAAACAACTTTAAGTAATATCTCCACGCTTAGCAAATGTTTTTTTTTTTTTTATTATTATTCTTAAGATGTGACGGTAAAAAAAACATCCCAACATACAACTATACATGATAAATTACTCACATTTTTCAAGAGTGGTATGAGAGAATTCACATTAATCAAAAAATCGTAAAAAAAATATCGTTCGGTACGAATCGCAGTAAATTCACCGTCGGAGGTGTTCGTGTTCATCAAATATTAATTGGCATGAACGTAATGTTTTACGCGCAGAGACACGACGTAGTTCGTCGTTTGTACCGAATGTATAATATTATATGATACAATATAGGTAATATAATGTACAACAAAACGTACTCATTATTAAGTAAGAAATACTGAACTCGATGTTTGAATACTTCATTAGTCCGTTTAATAATTGTACGATAATTTCGTTCGGTAGGTAAATGATATTTTCAAGAAATCGAGTATAATTTAAATTGTACGGTGTTAAGTAATAATTACTTTAAAAAAAATCTGAATTTTAATGAAGTTTTAGAATTAACAGACCCGTGTGTATTTTTTATTTTTATTTTTAATATAATATTTTCGTAGTTGTTTATAATAACATTCTTTAATATTGAAAGCATAAAACTGCAGACATACACCCACAAAACCCGTGAATGTCATAATAACGTTATTCATATGACACACTCTTTAAAATCCACTCAGTGATTCGGCGATGTATGAATACTCTCGGTAAACTCATTTTTATTTTGTAATAAAAATAATTATTACATAATATTATATAGATTTATGAAGTAAACTTAAAATTATATTTATATATATATATATTTTTTTAATAAGACTAAAGTCCGCTTAGAGTAATAAATTATGTATTTTTTTTAACACGCTTTGCTTCGGTAATATGCTTATATATATATATATATATAATCGTTTTAATAATAATATGCCAACATTTTCACTTTTTAACATATTTTACAACGAAAATATTTTCATAAAAATTGTATGGACGAAATGTTAATTATTTATTTTACGTGCATGCTGCACTTAAATAATTCACAGTAGAATTTCATAAACTCGAATAACTAACAATTATTTTCGTTGACACAAAATAATGTTATATAAATGAGCTATATTATAGTTACAAATAAAAAAAAATTTTATAGTACCTATAAATATCAGGTATTTTTAGCTTAATGAGTACACTGCAATGTGGTGGCATTACCTAACTGCTTACTTAGGTACCTATTAATCGTTTGTAAGTATAAACTACGTAGGTAGGTACGGTGTATAATATTGATATACAATTCAGTAGGTTTGGAAACTAACAAAATAATAATACACTGATCTGTGTGGTACAGTGGCGTGTCGTATTTATAATGGGGGGGAGGGGCAAAGCCCCTCCCATTTAGCCAATCGCTAAGTCAATTTCTTTAATAAATTATAATTGTGACCCACAGCCAGGGTACATGTGCCACAGTTTTGTGTTGGGAAAATCAAATTGAACCTCCCTGCCCAACGTATGAAAAAATCCTAAATACGCCACTGGTGAAGGACTACCGGCAAAATTTGTCTTATTAGTACATCGTTACATTCCGTCTTTTAAAGAGTTATAAACGGTTATGTATGTCTTCTAAAACGAAGAAATAAACGTACAAACGTCCTACTTCAATAATAATATATTGAACGTCAAGACATGTACTTATTTGCTTGCCATACCTTGTAAAGATTTTGATCTAGTTCTTAGTATTGGCATGATTGATAAGTTTTAAATTAATTTAATCTATCAATAGTTGAATACAAAATGATTTGTATAAAAATTGAATTTATACGTGCGTAATGTAATTGATTTCCTGTTCCTAAAACGTTCACATTTATACAAACGTGATCGATGAAATTATATTTTTCAGGGTTCTACTATACTGGCAGAATTTCATGTGATGGTAAACCAATTTTAATAGAGCCATTAAATTAATCAATTTTCATTTCGATTTTTCTTTAGTATTATTTTTAAACATATTATTAATATATGATTGTTTACTATTAATAAATTATTATGAGCTATAAATTAAAACATTTAAAAAATTTTATATTCAATATACCTTACGCAATAACTTATAATAGTAAATATAAAATATATAGTACAGAAAAATTAAATGTTGGTTACAATGTTCAATGTATTAATTTATTATTTGCGTGTCCCAAATTTGTTTTTTTTTTAAATAATATTATGGTCAACGCATTGCAATATTTCATCAGGCAGCCATTATTTATCACTTGTTGTTTTTAAGGTCATGTAATTATCAACTCCGTAAATATTAATATTGTCATATTGAACTAATTATATATCAATTGGGCATTACAATAATATTATTTTCTATATTTAATTTTAGATTTTTAAATTTCGAAATTCCCCACAGTCATTGAATTTGTTTTTCGTACTCGTTTTAACGATTCACATTACATACGCATTGGTATTCCACTCAATTCTTTAATTTAATTTTAAAACGTATGAAGACATTTAAAATGGTTTATTTTACATACTGTTCAGTGTTCTAGTGCACATAAAAATTAAATCGCATGAAATCACTTAAACACGATAGAATATAAATTTTCTCTAACCGTACATTTCAGTAATTTTATTGTTATCATTGTTAGATTAGAACAAAATCTATCTCTATTTCTCATAAAAAAACAAAACAGAACCGATTTATGACTTAATAAATATCTGTGCTAGAAAATGTAATAGCCTTTGTTCAACCATTCTATGTATATAAAATATGTTTTGCAAAATCGGTAGCAAGCAATTATTTTTGAACATATTTTATGTACCAAAATTATATGAAATAAATTGTATTGTATAAATAAATAAAAGCTTTTTTGATCCACACTAAGAAAAAATGAAAACAATGACCTTCAAATATGCTCGTTACTTAGTACTAATTCTAAGCTAATTTCTTATTATAAAACAATAATAATAATAATCGAATGTTTTATACTATAATATTATTTTAATACGATGCCTCTTATTGCGTCGTGAATAGGACGATATTATTTTGTGGTTAAATTTAAACCACCCTATTCCACAAATTTTTCGAACTATCATAATACTCACATAAGTTATGTCATCGGCATGAAATAGTCTGTATCAAGACAAAGCGCTGTAACAAAATTTCGAAAGTAATTATATGGATTTTTAAAAAAAAGGGATTTCCGCGTAAAACTAACGAAGGAGACGAAAATATATAAATTATTTTTTTTTATTTTTTTTATCCACTTGGTACCACGATTCGTTGTTGGCTAAGCACACAATTTTTAACATAATTTTCACACGCTGTTGAACTTCTGATAAAATAGCAACGTTATCAAACTAATGTAGTGTACCAAATTTCACCTTATGTACATCGTATCTAAGTACATTTTCCGGTAGAAAAGTTGGTTTAGTTCGCAAAAAGTACAGGATACCATAGCACCCGTTTCCACTCGAACGATGCAAGAATTATATTGTATATCGAAGGTTAAGACTCATCTACACACGTTATTACAGTATTCCTACTGAAAATAACTAAAAACAATTATAAGACGCTCAAATTATTTGTGTTTCCTCGGTGGTGTTCAAGTTGAATAATAAACGTCGAAATCAAAGAAAAATAACAGAAGTCGTTTATTATAAACTATTTGCTGCTAAATAATTGCGTACCTATGTTGAAAAGTTTCGTCTCGTATATTAGAATTAGTTTTTAGCACAAGAACTCGTTGTAATTTATACCACAAAATGAAAACAAAATTGATTACAGTTATAAAAATTGTTGTTGGGTGAAGTTTTATTAAAATGTTTAATACGAAAATAAAAACTGATATCTAGAGTTGAATTATACATTTTTAAAAATATACAAGCTACTCGGGCTTAATATTTTAACGTTTTACATAAAAGTTGAAATGAATTAAAATTTGAAACTTTTCTTATTCAATTTAGGCTTCAGCTCTTAAGATTCCATAATCTCAATCTAAATTTGATTGCATGGATGTATACATAATAATCTATTTATTGATTAAAACTGTGTCTAAATAATAATATTATATAAATAGGTTTTTTTTAAATTTAAATTTTGTAATCAAAAAGAAAATAATTTTATAATACAAACCATGATATTATAACATTACTTATAGGTATTAGATTTACTAAATATTGATTCATTAAAAAAAAAATGTTTATATAAACATAAATAATAAAAACCAAATATTACTCAAATTCTAATCAAATTGCCAACATTTCCTGACGTAAAATAATTTACTACGTACATTCAACACACTATTATAATAGGTACACCTATGACAAATCACTATTTAAAAATAATAAATACGTTCAGTTAAAATAATCGTGTTTAGAAGATTATAAACTCATCACAATTAAACAATATTATTCAATGATTTAAAACATCGCAACGATAATAAAACGTAGTAGGCACCTACTTAAATATTTCTGGTGGGATATAATATTTTGAAATAAATTATGATATAACCACATGCAAATGGTTGATAAAAACCCTTATCTTTGCTCTTTGGGCTAGACAATATTATAAAACACAAAATCTTTATAACTTATTAATATTTCAAATTTTTACAATAGCTACAACGTTGACTGAAAAGCTGACGGATCGTGTTTGATTCATGTGCCAAATTATAGATGGTTTATGATCGAGAAAATCCCACTGAATAAGTACCCCTATTGTTTTCTCAATTATTTTGAGTATTGAATGTATGGCAATCTTTGAATTTTAAACTTTTTTTTTACAAATATTTTATGGACATGTTGAAGACCGAGATAGCTCACCTCTCGTATTATCATAGAACAGTGAAAAAAGTATTATATGTGTGAAACATATTATGAAAATAAAGAAAATGACTAGCTACGAATAGTGCAAAGGTCGTGTTCTGCGTCATAAGGTCTACGTGGCGTGCCTAGGACTGTTACTGGAATCTGTATATTGTTATTGTTTCGGAAAAGTTTTTCCATCCTCATCTTTACATTATATACACATATAAAAATTTTCCCAGCATTCAAAGTGTTATCAGATAACATCAATGTGGCGGCGTGGCGCAGCGTGTTGGGGTGGAGGAGAAAAGGTCACGATTTTGGACAAAAGTTCGAGGCATAAAGGTAAACTTTGAATTGAAACCAAGAACTCCGTGTCCCCTACCATGTTCGAACACACAGTCCGAACATAATATTTACAATCTCGGTATAATATTGATTATCCTATATTAGCCACGTCATCGATTATTACGACAGCTGCACTGCAAACGATTTGTAATACGAACGCGTAGTTTCGCTCACACAACAATAATACCACACTCACGACCGGATTTAGTTCGCGATAGTTTCTATACCGTCACCACATCCGCTCAAACGATAATCATAATTTGTATTGTTAAACTCTTAATATTATAATAAAAAATTGTCAGTTAGGCGGAGACCCCTACAGTATTAAACATTTTCATGTTTTGGAACACCTGCCAAAGCATTTATAAATTAACTTTCGCCCATCATTATTGTATACTCTTAATGCAAACTTATAAGTTATAACGTATTTCGGTCTTATGACGATAAATTTATCAATGTGATCGCGTGATCATTTTAAATATTACTCTACGCAATTGAACATAGTATAATACAATACTAGATTATCTAGATACATATATGGTTCGGCCAGAGGAGAAGTTCCGGCCAGAGGAGAAGTATCGGCCAGAGGAGAAGTATCGGCCAGAGGAGAAGTTTTTGGCCAGAGGAGAAGTAATGCTAATGCGGTCCCTCCTCTGGTCGTCGATACCACAAAAAAAAAAAATAAGATACATATATGGTATAAGATTCTGTCAACTCATTGCCACGTCACTTTCGGAGGGTTGCGCGTTTTAAATTAAACGTCTATGCGCCTATAAGCAAGCGCTGCTATTTCATAATATTATAATATTATTACGGGGGGGGGGGGCAAGGCCCCCCTGAAGATACGCCACTGTTCTCATGACATTATACAGTAATAAGTTACAATAGTTTATAGTACGTGTATGATACATTAAATATTTTATATTGTATGTTATATTATAATATTGTAGAATTTAGTTAGTTTTAAATATTCAAGAATTTTATCTGTGTTGTCTGGATCAGGACTAAGTGTTTCATCAAGATTTTCTGTGACTTCTATCTGTGTTCTAATTTTACTGAAGTTTTGGCAGTGGAAAATTATATGTTTGACCGTAAGAATTTTTCCGAATAGTTGGAGGCTTGTACCAACAGTAAAACTTGTACCAAATGTAGTGTCTGCAATAAGTCTTTTTACTTCATTGAGTGTGGTGTGTATACTATTATCGTGTCCTCCTATAATTATACTTATACAAAATTGAGTAGGCTCTGCGTAAATCTGTTCTACCCGTCACGAAAAATCGATTGGTCCGTGAATGCGGGTGGTGCATCGGTTCCTCGAGCCACCTCCCCACCCCTTTCAACCGTGGTCAGAGGCATTTGACCTCAAAAGCGCGTCCGTCTGGTGAGGTGGGTGTGGGTGGGTGCAGACCGTGGACGCGACGACCGGGATTACCGAAAATGAATCGCGAGTGTGGAGAATCTACTGCACCATACTGCTGCAGCAGTCAGAATCGGTCCCAAAATGTGTCCGAATGGTTTTGTGGGGTGTATCCAAATTGGTTCCTGGCAAGATTTATTATTCATATAAAAAATGGTTTTTTAAAAATAATTTATTAAAGTTTTAAATTATTGCAACGCCAAACGGAAATTAAATTATTACTATTTAGTGCTGTCCAAACGCATCGTATAATTTATCTACTTTACATCAATACCAATATTTAAATTGTGTTTTAATTCGTTGTATTTCACATCGGCTTTAGACTAATATCATTATGTATGTGTATAATGATCGGGCACTGTAGCTGTATAATATCCATTACTTAATTAACGTCTTAACATCATCAGAGTAAGTATAAAGGTTAAATGAAGTAGAAAATAAAAAATATAGCGAAGTCAGACGCGAGACGATTGTCTAACTACTACTGACCAGATCCCGGTCCAATCACATCCACATGCATTTTTAAAACGTATTTCGATTAACTGCCGTCGTAATATTACTAGGTACACAAAATATTAGACGACTGTGGTTATATATACCTGCGAAATTCCAATCACAGTCGTCCGCGACTGCCATAGATTCTCTATAATTATTTTAATTTGTAAACAAAAACCATACGGCGCTTCGAGTTCAATAAATTAATGTAACAGCATCCAATTTGCTACGCACGTTACTCTGATTTGATATTTTCTACACCATATTTGATGACAGGGACATACATAATATTATGTACACAATAATGTTATACAGTTACCGATTTTCAATCGATAGGTAGGTAATATAAAGTGTAGCATTGGTATTTATATACGTTTACATTTCGTACGCACCGTAAGTGATTTCGTGGTATGAACGTTGTTTGGTTTTTGTAATAATAAATTATATTGTAATTCATTCGTTTTCGATATTGAGTTAGGTTTGCTCTCGACGTGCTTTATTTTTCATTCGGGTTTTTACATTATTCATTGATGAATAAAACAACTAAAATAAAAATGAATACATATATTTAATGTCAAGTGTGAAGTTTTCAGTTATACCGCACTTACGCATTGAGTTTTAGGCGTAGAGCGACGCCACGACGTAAAAACATTTAATTTTTTTTTCATCCGGATTTCACCTTTCTTGGGAATCAAAATACAAAATTACCATCAAAAGAAACTCGAAAAACAACATATTTGGCCATATATTATAGCCATAATATTATTATATCGAGGTCAACGCATCCCGTATATTATTAGGTAGATACCTATAATATTATAGATGTTTATACACCTACATAGCACGTCATTGAGGTTTGATCAACTTGCAGACTAAAAATGTATACCTACCACCGTGCGTTATAAGTGTATGAGTAGTTTACACTCGGCGTACGGGGTTGTAAAATAATATAGAAATGTGCCCATTGTGTTTAATTATTCTTTTTCCCTCTGAAATGTTCTCAACAACACCGCAGCCATTCATTTACACATTTCAATAATACTCAGATAGTTTCGTGTATTCTGGTTTGGAAAAAAAAACCGTTTTGAAAAATAATAATATATTGTTCCAATTCAAGAAGAACGTTCGGTAAACAATTTGCATATGAAAACGCACGGGTTGTTAGAGAAATTACCATAGTGATAGATATTATACTGGAGGCGTTAATCTCGTTTAATTGTTCCGTGCTTATAGAAATAGTTTGTATTAAGCATACGATATAGTACAACAGTGAGCAGATACAACCTACTTTTATGAACACGGAGTTTATAAAGAACAAAAGTAAAACCACGCGAATGTTATTGTTTTATTGTGCACATTAAGCGCTAACAGTTTTTTTTATTTAAAAATATAATATACCTACGTATTTCCTTGAAAATAAAATGTATACAGCTTTATGTATTAATGAAATAATAATAACAAACAAATATGTTTTGACCATAATGAAATGTAGACATTGTTACGTGGCCCACACATTATTATACTATTCCTATTTTTACAGTAAATCTAATTTTACCTTCTTTAATTAAGTAATAATTGATTCCAGGTATGTAATTTAAAAAAAAAAAATATATAATAAAGCATAGCGCCTAAGTATATAAATTATTATTGTTTGTGTTCATATCGCATTTTTATAGTAGTTGATTAACTCAACCGTATAATTAAAAAAAAAGTGGAACGAAAAAATCGTAATATTATTACTGTTTTGACGTATCGGTATTATATTTTATTTTGGTGAATTGGTTCAATCAAAGTGCAATATATCGTAGCGTATTGGAATTTAATAACCTTAGTGTACTTTATATTCAGCGTAGTTGAGATAGTCCCAAGAAAATGATTTCATATTTTCACTTAAGTTTGCAAGCTAGCAATATTTTAACGATGGAAATATTTTAAATTAATTGAGTATACCTACGTAACGCATTATAATAATAATATAGGTAAATGGCTGTAATCGTAGTTTAGACTTTAGAATGAACTATATTTATGTTAATTGTTTTTATTTAATTTTTTTACTTAATTTTTAATACAAAACATCTGCATTTATTGAGCGTTACAATTTACAATAAATATGTGTTCTGATATACCTTGTGACTCGGACATACATGAAAAAGCAGCCGCCCGATGGCGAAACGTCTTTATATGAATGTTATTAATAACGACGAAATTATAAATTTCCATGCAAAGAATAATGAAATGAAATAATATTGTGATTTTAATTTGCAAAGCTATCTAGATAATATTAAGAGTGATGGTTTTGTTCTTTGCGGTGACACCGAAAATTTACGAAAAAATATTTAAATGAACCGGATGATTCAATTTTTAACTTTATGCTATGCAAATAGGTCACCTAAAATTTATCACACAACGAGTAATATATTTTATTTTTTAGTGGTTTTTCATATACACGAACACTATAACCGCATTTAACCACTGTCTAAAGTTATTATGTTAAACAAATATATAAACAGTGTTCTAAAAAAAAAAGTTATGATAATCATTGGTCTACAGATTTCAAAGATATTAACAATATTATGGTACCCGTGTACTTAAATCTGGGTTTAATATTTTTTGGTTCTATGATGAACACGTCTAAATTGTTGTCGGAATAAGCTCCGAACGAAATGATATCATAATAATATTATTTGCTACTGAAATATCGTGCACGCGTCAATGTTGTTTACAGCTCAGCCATCGAATACAGTAATAGAAAATAGTTATTATTTATAAGGTTGTTAGGAGAAAAAAAACATGTAGGTAGGTAGATCATCTATTTTATTATGTCAGTCATTTTCGAAGTCCGTAACTCAGGTTCTCGATCGATATTGTGCAGCATTATTATTCCGACGTACGTATCTGGTACCAGACAAACATTTCCTAATCTAATAAAATGTCAATTGGAAATTCAAATTCAATCTAAATTTTGTATATGAAAAAAAATCTATAAATCAATGCGATAAACATTTTCGAAAAAACTGTGTTTAAACTGTCATGGAGTAATCAACTGATATTAAAATGTGCTTTGAAAATGGAATAAACATTTTTTTAAATTACTTATCATATTATCATCTGAAATTATTACTAAAATTTAAAAACAAAATTCTCCTTTTATTAGGAGCAATAAGACATACATGGTAACATGTATTATTATTATTATTATTATTATCAATGAACTTTCAACAAAAAACATGCACTTCATCTACTAGGTTACTCAAACCATTAACTAGAATACAAAAGGGTATAATACTATGTGATAAAAATATGTATTGATTTCACGAATTATGACTACATTATCGTTATTGTAATAATTTTAGATTTTTTAAGAAGCAAGAGGAGTACATAATATATTATTTTTTAGTTAGTTTTTATAATGATGTTATAGTATGCTGATCTATGCGAATTATCATTATTTTCAGTTACCTATATAGTAAATGTGTATAAAACTTTGACAATTTGCTGAGGTATACTTTATACTAAAATATATTTTATGTATTAATATGAATATTATAATATCATTCGATATCATACAACTGGTATCATTTTCAACTAAATATCTTTATTTATCTGTTTTCAAAACTATATGATGTTCAAAACGCGATAAACATTATTTAGAATACAGTTAGTACCACCCAATGGAATATATACAATAACTGATATTTTACTAAACATTGTTTATATTATTTTGTTTTAAAAACCTCATGTACAGTTTTTCTCGTTCGAAAATATCAAAAACGTGTCGCTGCAGCTGTTTATAGAAAAATATAGGAATGTGTCAGAGTTAATCTACCCCAAAACTTTGTTGGATCCCGTATATGTGGAAGGGACCATCTGTGATTTTTAGCAACGCGTATGTGTCGGTATAAGTTCCTTCTCCACATCACGGGCTAAGCTTAATGTGATGGAGGGGTTACGATTTAGGGCAGGATAAGTATTAACAAATATAATATAATATGTAAACCTTATACGTAAAACAAAACTATATAGTCACAATTTACATACACTATTATACGTAAAATATTTTAACACCTTATTTTACGTAGGTATAAAGTGTCGTCATACCAAAATACGTACCAATTTTGTGCCAGGAACTGTGAAACTCGTGCTACCGTGTAATTCGAAAATTTGAAAATAAACCTTCTAAAAACACTGCAGTAACCTGTAAGATAAAGACGAACAGACGGTTCACAAGAAACCCACTGCCTGCAGTTTTCAAACGATGTGTTATTATTATAATATTATTCCGATCGTATTTTCGACGTTTTCGATATTATGGGTCACCTCGACACACCTCGAGGGAAAAAAAAAGAAACAACGTGCGAAATCGGTTTCAATCGAATTTTGTTACAACAGCCCCGCCGCAAGACTAAAACCATTTCGGTGGGCACAGAAGTGTTTATGGAATTTATTTTCACGGTGTTTTAAAAACCTACCCGGTACAACTTTACCATCATATTATTATTTGTAAAACCTAATTAGTATATTATTATTTTAATATAAATAATTATTGTGTGCATATTATTTCGGAAAAGCACTCGAATGAGTGGACGCGTTTTTCGTTCGTCGAAGGGTCAAGTCATTACGATAACGAACAATGGTCGCAGTCGTCTCTCCATCTCGGTCCCTGAACGTGGTACAATAATAATATTATTATTACCATCATCATCATCGTTACCAACACGGCCGTACAATAGCCCACGAGAACATAACGAAATTAACGACAAGCTGAATGCATTATAGACATCTCCTTTTTTTATTTTTTTATTAACGATTCTAATTGGTCACGTTTGCCTTACAACAAGTTCGAAGTCGTTGAATATTCCACCGTCTTGTTAAGATTCGTAGTCTCGGGTTATCCATAATCTTTGTATTATTATAATTGTATAGGTATGGTATAATATTATAAGTACACGCAATACAGCTATACAGCTATCATCTGAAATATCGAAGACATTCGAAGTGACTATATTATTATAATACAGCGAAACCAGAATTATTAATTTTTATAATTTAGTGTTAGGTACAATATTAATTTATTCAATTGAACCTATATGTATAATCAATTCAAAAATATAATATACAAAAGAAAATAATGGAGAAATGTAAAAATCGTCACTATATACAGTTACGTAAGTAGTATTGCAATAATTTTTTGATTTATAAATATTGTGATACAACACTACAGAACATTACTTATAGAAAATATGAATTAATTAGTATAAATCGATTAATTTGTTCAAAGGACGAATAAAACATTTTGCAGTTTTATAATTATTACTTTCAATCTCAAATCTGCCACATCACACAGCTTTTAATGATTTTAATAATTTATTTTTCAGTTGCACGAAGACAAATTTCACTCGAGGCGTAGGCGTACATTCTCTCTGATTAATTACTAATCAGTTACTTGGGTTGATTATCATTAATGAATTGTGTGCGGAAACTCACAGAGTATTATAGGTATGCGAGTATACTTCGAAGGTTGGTTATGATACCTATAGTAATAATAGTCATATGTTTTTTCTGACAACAGTGCGTGATTTAATTCGACAAACTTTACAACGTGGAAAAAAATGGTCTCTTCAGATTCGGTGTGTATATATAATATATATATGTACTGACCTAAAAACAAGACGACCCGTTGGCCATTACACCGGTATAGGTACAACACGAGAATACAATCGGATATCTTATTATAACTATTATAATGGTTTGCTGCTTTCGTGTGGTGCAATCAACATTTTATTTTCACTGTTGACCCAACATTATTGAAACGGACGGGAAAAATAATACCTGCAGTGGCAATATATTATATTATAGTGCAGTCACGTGGGTTGTTCGTTGACTACACTCTTCGGTATCGACTATCAAGAACGCCATAAACACTGCTGGAATGGGATATTGAACAAATCACTGTACCTACATACATATTGGAATTCTTGTACAAACACACACACGCATACACTGACACTCGCGTGCCCTCCGTGCGTAGATCGTATGACGTAAATAGTATAATTCACACAAAGAAAATAATTTATGATTATGATAATATTATTTCATAATTCATATTAATCTGAGACAAGACAAAGGAATAAAACGTTTTATGATGTAACTTTAACCCTTTGGCCGTCATTATAACCATCATTTGTGAAACATATGAGCTATAAAAAATAAAAATAAATTAAAAAACATAATAGATGTACACGGCCGATTTGAACATAATACGCACTTCATAATCTACACAATTATATTTTTATATTTTTATTTTTTTCTATATTTGTTCATTGAAACGACCTCAATATCTTTGTCAACGCTATTATCACAAATGGGTAGTAGGGAGATCATATTGTGATATATTTATCTATGTATATTATATCACTATATGCATGATACTACCCCCATTCTCCAAGAGGAGACATGTGCGGTCTTCACTCCCAATGAAGTGGGGCCTAGTTGGAAACCAGATCACGCAATCGGACGACAGCACGGTCAAATGATGATCGCGTAGAACCACACAAACTTTCTTTTTGCACTTTGCTATGAATCGAACAGATGACTGTCTGAGTCGTAGTCAACTGAGTGACCACTGCGCCACTCCGGTCCCTTAATATAAAATACAGTAGTATAAAATAGTATTATAACATGGGGACGTATTAATAATAATAACAATATTTAGATAACGGTGGCGAACGAGAAATTCTATAATTACAATTTCCAGTAGTCTTACTATTTTAATTACGATATTTACTTTGAACAATATGCAAGGTTATAAAATTGTAAAGCGTGTATAATACTTGGTTATATGATAATTACGTTGAAAACAACATGACGGTGGTATGGCGTAAATAACTTATATATAATACAGTTACATTAAAAAAATTTTAAGATTTCCAACAGTTTTGTTTTTAGAGATTAGTGGTAGGTACTCGGCGAATCTGTAGTAACACACGTCATGTAGTATGCGAAACCTAACAGTTTATTTAGAACCTCTGCGCCTGTGTACGAACTAATCCAAAACGACATGAACGCTCTCCGATCTACAACCCGAACATAATATTACAATGTACATTTGAATCTATGTACTCGTATATAATCACGTACATCGAAAAAAAACGGCTAAAAGAAAAAATAACCGCGCACGTATGCCGCCGTCGGGATCGTGTAATTATAATATTATTATACCGTGGTATTTGTCTTGGCGTCAAAATTATAATGTGCACGAGCAACCCTTTTGACGACGGCGGGCGACACGCTCGAGTTACCTAGACGGACGCCGATGGAGTTTGAAAGAGGCGAGAGAGTGAGAGAAGAGAGAGAGAGAGAGAGAGAGAGAGAGAGAGAGAGAATGAAAATCCGAATTAACCCATGTAAAACAGCGTGCGTACACCACACACGGTTTGTGAATGTAAATTTGGAATTCTTTGGTCCTTTCACATGTACACCGTCTCATTACAGGTACCGCAGTCACGCGGGTCTCGCAAATAATAACTTCTAAGCAACCTGTGAAGTTTATAAGAGCTTATGCAAAGGAAACATCAGCCCATGGGACGCTTGTCACAGTGCTCGCGCAACCGAATCGAAGTATATTTACCGTTCAATGGTGTTGGGTATACTGCCATTATATACCTCCTACAGATGGTCGTAACTTTAGAAACACATACACACACGCGTGTATATACGTAGTTTTTCGGATCAAGTATAATATTATGATGGCGAATTCCCTGCCTTCGAACGAGGACAAGTATAATATAATATATATTATGTGTATAATATTTAGGGCTCGGATGTTTATGCACTTAAAACTACTGTAATATGCATGCATTTATGCACTAAAAAATTACGAAATATGCAAACAAAATATGCGCTAAAAATTATAAAATATGCATTTTTAGTCAATAAAAACACCAAAATATGCACAAAAAAATGTATTACAATTCATAAAACAAAAATTAGTTAGTTCATTTTATTACATTATTAAATTATCAGCGTTACACTGTGATACAATAGTTTTTTTAATTTGATCAAACTTGTAGCTGCGTCTGTTATCGGAAGGTAAATTTTTGTAACGTGAAAAACTTCGTTCTACATCTACCGACGTTATTGGAGCATACTTGAAGAATGCAAGATCCTCAACCTTCAAATCTTGTTCTATTCCTTCCATAGTATCAACTTCACCAGAATGTATTTTAGAAATCTGTACCAAAGTTTTAAACCCATTGGAAATTAGTTGTTGTGACTGAGTTTGTTTCTGTCGATCAGCTGTGCGAATATGTTTGGCTGTCTTCAAGTGTTGTTCGACGGTAAAGCGACGTTCAGAGCGAACTTTAATTTCACACACTTTACAATACAAAACTGTTCCATCCGTAGAAAAAACATCGTTTCCAAACTCGTCTACAAAACTTTTAAGACGAATTGAACAAGACGACTTACATTTCGGCATTTTTAAATAAAAGTACAACTGACCGCGGAAAAATATAAATAATAATAGGTACTCTTAACGACCGACCGGGAAACACGGCGATTAAATTCGTACTAATACGTGGCCAGTCGCCACATACTCATGGCATGAAGTGTATACAAAATTCTATTATTAAATCGTTATCTAATAAATATTCCAGACAAGCACGATATAAAAATACCTAATAAGGAACATTATTAATACGTAAATTTAATATTTACGTTAAATTGTCTTGAAATATGCATTTATATTCTTAAAATCAAAAATTATGCATTTAAAATACAAAACCACTAAATATGCAAAAATATGCAAAATAAAAATAGCATTATTTTATTCAGTAGAACATGAATCAAATTTGTATCCAGGTTAGCAATAAATTGGATAAATAGAAAAAAATATGCAATTTCATAAACATCCGAGCCCTAATAATATTACATAAGTTTTTCTTCAAGAAGGAAAACTCAACACCATTATGTATAGGTTAAACCATTATAATATATAAACTAGGAAAATAAAATTTTTTTTCGCATTTCCGACATTGTGATTCAATAACACTTGATATTAGTACCTATAACACCTGATAACAAGGGGCAATTTATACTACTGAGATGAAAAAAAATTATTTTTCAAGGTTATGCCAAAGTGTGTGATAGACGCTCATGTGTTATGTAGGTATCTTACATTTGTGTTGTGCGATCCATATAATAAAACATAATTACAATTAAGTCACCCGAAGGGGTTCCATTGCGTTATCCAGTTTTTTTTTTTAATCCCAAACCAAACGCATTTTATAAGTACATATTGTTTTATATTTTACAGATTTAAAATGTTAAAATTATTATTATTTATTTTTAATGTAAAACACTTATTTGTTCATTACTCTATTATAGTGATGTATCCATTAAGCAAAAGTATTTCGTACTAATATTTTACCTCATAGAATATATTAAGACGATGACAAAGAAAAACAATACAGAAAAACATAGAAGACAAATAACAACTGACTTCAGTTAAAATTTTGTACATGGATATTTTGTATAATAATATGATATATTTACAGTTTGTTGTAAACAAGGTTCAGTACTTAAATATCACTTTTTTAGTTTCCAAACACATAGGGCTAAAAATAGTCTGAGAATAAACTGTCGACCAAA
Organism: Nasonovia ribisnigri; assembly: GCA_027563435.1. Taxonomy (NCBI): domain Eukaryota; kingdom Metazoa; phylum Arthropoda; class Insecta; order Hemiptera; family Aphididae; genus Nasonovia; species Nasonovia ribisnigri. The sequence continues at coordinate 8,274 of JANEHU010003360.1, read as the reverse complement.
AGATGTTCAAACCGCCCATATATTATTATTATGTACGGTGTTACACATGCCGCTGGAGAAAAGTAAAAAACAAATCGAATATTCATCTCGTCGGTTCGTTCATTCGTTATGATATTGAATATGCAATTTGATGTTTCAAACGGGTCGCTACGTGTTTGTGTCAATAACATGAAAGAAAATAGACAAAACAAATAAGTCACACCAAGAGAAAAATATAATATTAAATCGTCGGACGTGCAGTGCGCTCGTCGTTTGAACGACCACATTCGACCACATATACCGAAACGGCGAGGACGTCCGCGGCCTTACGTATGAAAATGTATGAAAAATATGAGCATGTGACGATAATTGTATTCAGCTATCCGATGTTAGTCTGACCCCCCAGCCTGAGCTGCCGAAAATGTTCGACACGTCTTAGGTGATGAAAATATTATCAAACACGTATATAGATTCTAATAAAACGAATATCTTAGTTTGTGTTCGTGAACCCACAACCAACACAACAACTTATTTAGGAAACCAGTTTAATAACAGCAGATGGAAAAAGTACGAGAGAAATTAAACGAAAAAATGGGGCAAGCCGAGATAGCTTTCGCCAAATGAAAAAAAATTTTGATCTCGAAAAGAAACTAGCAGAATTCGTTTTTAAAAAATTTTGTTTGGAGTGTAGCTTTATACGACTGCGGCGGGACGTGATTTGTGAATGAAGCGCGGAAGCGGGTTCCCTCAAGCTTTCGAAATGTGGTACCAGAAGCAAATGGAAAAAATGTACAACTGGCTCGATAACAAGATCCACAAGAAAAATTATTCCACGACGACGATGGGATGGGATATGAAGGGGCATGACGCCGTGATGACGGATTGCACCACACTTAAATATAATGTGCAACAATTGGTGGACGTACACCTCGAGGAACACTAAGGAAGTTCTTCACACATATCTCAACTGATAAGAAAGTTGACGGTATAGATACTAACATCTGTTCGCGCCGCCGTCGGTGCCGTAATGAAAAAATGATAACACGAGATTATAATATTGGCACACGGTCGCCGCCAACCAGCTACACACACACACTCGCACATAGCATTATTGGTTGTGTGAATTATTGTATAAAATATTAATTTTAACCTCAGTATCAAGGGCTCTGCTTGATTTCGTGCAAGCCTATATATTATATAAGACTATTAATTAGGTAGTGTATATGTTATAATATTGATATTTTATTTCATATTCAATTGTATAGGTAATTTTTTTCGAGTATGGTACTGGTCAGTCTTTCGTAACTATATACGGTCAATATGTAATATAATGATGTAGGTAGTATATTTTTTTGTTGAGCGTGGCTCAAATAGCCGACGTACCTTAGTTTATTATTTTGCATAAATGTGACTCTAATAGCCGACAAATACATTATTTGTTCTTGTTATTGTAATCGTTAAACATTTATAGTATCAGCTATCCATTGCCTCGTGCGCGAATCGTCACGGTGTAAATCCGTGTTATTGTCGATGTGAAATGTTCCTGTACACCGACGTGTGTAAAATTAATACTATTATACTATTGTTTTGACGGTGCTAACCGCACCGAGTACATATTATTCTGTGAGGCTCGTATCGAACGTTGCCATGTCAGCACAGCCGTGCATCAAAAACTATTTTATTATTATTGTGAGCCGTGAGGGCCAGTAACTATATTCTTATTCATATTATTATTTTAAGTGTATTCACATTTGTATAGCTATTATAGAACCAGCTGGCCAGATTGAGTTACACAAAACGGTGAGTTTTTTTTACTATTATTTTTTATACGAGATGCCATAAGAGCAATTGGTAGGTATTTGCGTTATTTTTTTTATTTTGGTTGTGTCAACTAGGCAAGCTAATACTATTGTTTATTATACATTTCTGGTTGTTGGGTCAACATGCTATAATTTTAAATTTTATGTCATACTCCTGAGATTGTGAACAGTAGGTATATTTTTAGTATCATATTTACCATTGGAGTTCACATACGTATTTATTAAAGTTACCTATATGTCATATCATTAGTATAAGAAGCTTGGTAACACAAACACATATACACACCAACACGCTCACCACACACTAGAACTCTTTGGTCTTGCTCGGCAGCCCCGACCACGTTTTTAGAGTCGCAACACACGTATACACTCAATTCACACAGGTCAGACGGCGTGTGAGTGTAGCGCACGAAGCAAAAAAGTGACCAGACACACCGCCTACTATTTTTCCGTTCCTGGATCAAACAAAATTAAAAACGCTTGTTGATGACGGAGGACGAAGTCAAAGGTTCTAAACCAACCTAATATATCGGTTTATAATTAAAAAAAAACCATTGCACGCCACTCGATGATTTTCCTCCGAAAGAAAAATCTATAAATTATAGATTTGTTTTAGGTAATAATAGTAACCATGACAGCGAAAACCTTACGAAAAATCGGTCGGAAACATTTTATTGTGTATTCAGCCCAAAAATATATTTATGTAAAAAATATATATATATATTGGCAAGTAACACAATAATAAATATATTATCAAACGTCCGATTCGTTCCTAAAGCAACTACTGTATAAATGGGTTTCCGGTCAGTACCATCCGACGATATTGCGATGTGTTCGCGCGAGACGCTTTTCGTATTGTCTCATCGTGATAATAACAATATAATGACGTGCTGTCGTGGTAGTCATAACTCGATTTGTTGAAAAAGCAACCGGAAGGAATCCAGTACGTTTCGGTACATCCTACGTCTGTCTGTTTGCCTACGTGCAATGTTTTAATCTCTCGGTCCGAACGCGGTACCTATACACACGTATAACTAGGTACCTACGGTATATAATATATATATATATATATATATATATATATACATTATACAGCTACCGCCATGGTATCAGCTGGTCCGCCGCACCGCATCAATGGGTTATCTCGTTTCCGGACGGACGGAGCGGTTATACCCGTTTCGGATTTGATTTCGTCAAAAATTCGTTTAAACCGAATGATGTTACATAAAGTTTGGAGTGTATCCGAGTACCCCACCGAACTCGCCGCCGTCGTCGTTTAGCGGGGAAATCGTAACTTTCCGAAATCCCGATAATGTTTCGTTATTGCGGTATCGCGCGTGCACGGAATACTAACAAAGTTTGAGATTTTTGCGTACGACCACCAGCATTATTATTATATTCAGTGCTGAGACTTACACTAGTAATAATGATAATAATAATAATAATCACAATCATTTTTATAATAATATACCAATATTATAGCTGCATAACCCAGTTTCACCCGTGTGCAGTTTTTTTGGCGGAAAATCCTATGAAGTGTATCATGCAAGCGTATCTCAGTTTTAGTGTACCTCAGTTCATGGACACATCGGCGTCAGTGTACCCGATAATGAGATATAGATAGGCAAGTTGTGGATTGGATTTAGCACTTTGTATATTTTTTAACGCGATTTGGACGAGTCAGATACTCTATGAATTTTTCTGATATCTCTAATTACAATATCTGAGATTTTCGTCGATTTCAAATGATTAGTTTTTGAGTATACAAGCTATAAACATACATATTTTGGTTTTTAGATACAGTTTATTTAACCGGGGTCATCATGTAAACGTGACGATTCGATAAATGATTGTACCTGATCTGCCCGAGTAACCATAGCAACAATTTATATACAAAAAAAAATACCAATTTCCACCATAACTATTATAATCTGCAACTAATGGTAACTATTTATAAACCAAAAAAAGTTTTGATTTTCATCTTGAATTACCAAGTCTTTGCGAATTTTGGAAAATCCATTCTTATACATCATAAAAAGAAACTACTAACTGAATTTCATACTCATGGCTTTAACAGTGGTTTTCACTAGGCGATGATGAATCAGTAATTATAGTCAAGAAAAGTTCTTTTATGTAGTATAAATGGTGTCCTGCGAGGATTTATTCATTAAAATATCTCCTGAGATAGTAAATTTATCATAATTTTTTTTTTTATTAGACTCACAGACACAAGGACTACATATTATACTTTTTTTAATTTGATTATATTTTTTGATAAAAAGTTAAAAAAAGTGATTGTTATCATTTTTTAATTGAAACAATTGAAGATATCCATTTTATAGAGTTTAATTTTCTGAAAATGTTGACGTTTAAAATATTTTATTTTCATTAATCTCATGATTTTTAATAGTTTATAGATAAAACGGCAAAAAACCGATTCTTGTCCCCGAACGGCGAATTCCCCTCTATGATTAAGGGTTATATATTCTCACGGGACACCCTGTATATAGATAATTATATAGTGACAAAACAGTAATAATTCCCCGAGTGTCGTACGGGATGTATTGTATAGTAATAGTTTTATGTGAAATACGTCGAATAATATATTTTTAAAGCAAAAATAAACGTTCAAAACTATGTATTATATTATTTTCGCGTCACCGAAAGTTTCGTTATTATTTTGACATCATCAGGGCCGCCACAGCATTTCACATCATCAAGGCGACCATCGACGACGGCATATTGTTGTCAGAAGAATTCAAGTCTTTTTTTAGCACAAAAGAAAATATAAAATAATTACACAATACATAATATATTATAAAAATAAATTATATTACGATATAATAATAAACTAATAGTTTTTTATTGTTCTACGGAAGGTCCATAGAACCGTCGCATTCCGTCGTCAGCGTATGTTATCATCATATAATATTTTCTAAATTAGTTTCATTTTAATGTCATAACCCAAGCCATAGCACCCAATTTTCGCTTGTCACCGCATATACCGGAAGCACTACTATAAAATACAGAGAGTTTCGTCTGACAGTGCTTACGGATTTTTTTTTCTGCTGGAGAACACACCATAGTCGGTAGTCACTACTTACTACCTAATTACCAACTTTTCAGCCCGGTTGAACGACAATCTGTAATTTATATTTCATAATATTATGAAGATGCAGAATATGTATAGTGCATTAATATTGAATATTGAATGAATATGGTATTTTAGTGATGAGCTTTAAAAGTACAGATAAATGGAATGCAGTCGCAAGAGGTATTCCAGGAAAATTGCGGTGCACACCCTGCTCTTCGTTCAAACTTATAATGTGCATAAATAAATAACCATTTCATTAGTTATTCAAAATATTTTGTATGTCAAAATTTTTCGCCAAAAGTGTTCTACTGGCCGCACGATGAAATTAAACACTGGTGTTAATAAGCGAAAAAAAAACTTTAATTTTTAAAAATTAGTATCACTCTTCGTAATACAGCTATTTCCACGGCTAGCATCAGCTATGACTCGAATGCGATGGTACGAAGAAAACAGTCGAGTCTACGATAAATGGTTAGAATAACGGAGAGACTGGATGAAACGAAAATACTACAGACTCGTTTTTCGGACCATTATACATTTATTATTTTGATGACCCGTCGAGTTTATAGCTGTTTTTAGAGTTATATAATTGCGGACAATGATCTGGTCCACGTGTGCTCATGTACATAATATGCAATATAAACCTATATATTATCTACGTGTCACTAAATCAGACAAATAGTAACAACTATAACAGCATAATAAATAATAATATTATAATGTTTTCATAATTTTCGGGAGTTTCGGCATCGTAATCGAATCTATTCGAGTTTAGTTCCTTGTTTTCTTTTTCGCTATTTTACTGTGATAATAATAATTATTATTATTAAGACCTAGAGCTCAATGTATTTACAAAATAGAATTTTTTTTATCATGTCATAGGTCATAGGTAGAATTTAGTTCGATAAAACTAAGTTTAAAATAATTGCGAAGCACAAAAATACATTGTGCGTCATACGATGTAGTTATTTATAGGTTTTTTTTCAATAAACAATTTGGTGATCGAACATCTTTATTTTCGTTGACCATTGATTCAAATATTAATACTACTATACCGAAAACCAACTTTATATTAATTGGGTATCAAAAACACTAAATATCCCATGATATATTATATCATAATACTGCACAACGAAAAAAAAATAAATATATTTCCTGATATGATTGGACATGTTACTCTATTATTGCAAACATATCGTGATCCATACCTACAGTGAACCAGTCGAAGATAATTAATAGTAGATCGAATGCGTTTTTACGGACAGGTCAATATTGGCCATATCAATCTCATCAGCTGATATCTCATCCATTCGGATTGTACACTGATCAACTTAAACGAGATCTTTTAAAACAATTGTTCTGTCGAAATATAAACTTGTAAATTCAAGTGATAAATCGGAAACATACCAACAAATTATAAGATGTGAATATTTTTAATTATTATTTTTTTCAACACAGTGATGTACCTATTTTGCCTACACGATAAGCCGTACGAAACGCAAATAGATTTTAAAAAAATCTGTACTCGATGACGATTGAAAAATATGACCCCGAAAAACTGATTGCTCCAAAGTCTAAACTCAACGATGATTGTTGTAAATTCCTTTTGTAAAAATAAATCATACATACCTAAATTTAAAACAGAAAATACCACCGTACACTATAATACTTGCCTATCACAAATATTTATAACATCCGTTACTACCTGGCGGATAAAAAAGTAATATTTCAAAAAATGTGTTGTATTCGACGTAGGTATATCGGAATGTTGACATAGTTATTGTCGACAACAGAATGTATGTATTACTTTATGTTATGATAGGTACGTGTAGCCGTGTAGGTATTTCGCATAATATAATATTATGTATGATATGCTGTATTCTATATTATAAGTGTTTTAAGAGGATATTATCATGGGTGTAGGTATTTTCTTTATGACGTTATAGCTATGCATCGTACCGTATACCTTATTGATATTTTAATTTTTCACAATATATTTTAGCCCGGCAAACGGTTAAAATTAATTATTTAGCATGTTCAATATTAAAATATTTTATAAAACGCATTCGTTAATGTGAACGTTACAAAATATAATATAATATTATAATATAAATATATAATAAATATATAAATATTATATTATATTTTGTACAATATTAGAACAAATATTTCGTTCAATTGGAACGTATTAATTTGTGTTTTAATCGGTACATTATTAATATGTGTTTCAATCATTTAACGATAATAATAATATGTTAAATGTCAATCATATAATTATCTATGCAAATAAACCTCTTTCATTTTTCAAACTTATCACTTGTACATCGTCAGTAGGTGTGTAGATTCATTCAGCAGCCCCCTCCTTACCATTCTTTCGCTGATGTCAAAAAAAAAATCTGATTCGAATTCTGATTTATGGAATTTTATGAATATTTAGAAACTACAGTTCAAATTTCTATTTAGATGTATCAAAATTTTCAAAAACATCATCTGATTAACAATTTACAGCAGAAAAATGAGATTCTTATTTGAAGCAATAAGTTAATTCTAACAGAGAACCTTCCAAAGACACACTCCATGTTATAAAAAATCGAAGTATTTTAAAACAATATATTTGATGTATTTAAAAATCCCAAGTATGAAAAATTCAATTTTGGTATAATAAATTATTGGTAATAAAGGAAATAAATAAATTAGAGAGGGGTGAACATTCAACATGCATGTTGCATAGGTATATAAATTTATTGAGAAAATGTACAAACAGCACCTTCATTTTTATTGGATACAAATCCATTTGGGAATGATAGTAATTATCATTATTAATGATAAGAATTATTCAAAAGAATTGCATAATAAAGGAAAAGTATTTTTACAGAATACTTTTTTTTTTGCAGAGTTAATTTTCAAAGCAGCTTAAACTAAATAAAATACAAGACAGTAAACTAATAATAATTACGATAGTATAAATTATCCTCTAATATTCATTATCTCAAAATACCTACCATGCGAATAACAATTCCAATTCTTTTGTTTTTTCTAATAAATATTTTCCTGTTGATGTAGCGTTGATGTAGCCCTCCAAATAATTTTGGCGAATTGCCTTGTATATTTATCATACTATCATTGTATATTCGTTATCCCCTTCGCCCATACTTGATGCCACAGATCCACGTTAAAACAACAATATTACTAGTATATTATTATATTATCATTGTTATATTAAGCCATTAAATACGTGCAGGTATAATATATATTTTTCTACAGTGCGACACAATGCGTTATTAATTACTTTTGAAAATTAATTCACATCGTAACACTATTTTATTAGTGTCTGTTTACGCGATACTTAATGATCAATATTATAGTATACATACCTATGTT
>JANEHU010003357.1:0-17684 GCA_027563435.1 Nasonovia ribisnigri | reverse complement strand
ATAATAAATACAAAAAAAAAAAAAACAATGACGTATTATACTATTAAGCCACATTATACATTAATAAAAATAATTACATTATAATACTTTATATGTTTACATATGTTTTAAAATTGAAAGTTTCCTATTTTTTTTTATTCTTTCAGACATTAAACATCTATTCAAAAATTTAATTGAAGAAAATATTCTGAATCGAATAAATAGATTTAGTAAATAACCACTGTTAAAGTTTTCACACGGATGTTTCAAACGAGTATTAATTAGTAAATCTCTTAATTTAGCCCCAACATTATCTTCTGTTGCCAAGGAAGAGAAATGTTCAACAAATAGACTTTCTAATTTAAAAATGTAATTATAAAAATCATCATGAGGCAATGTTAATTTTCCAAAAGTTGAGTTATCATTTGCAGTAGATTTAAAAAAAGACAAAAGAAAGGATGGTTCAATATTTTTTTGAAAATTAGCATAGTTTATACAATCACTGCAAGTATGTTTTTCAAGGCATTTTTTCATGAGATAACCACTGATATAAGTTAAAGCGTTGGTTTCTGGAATATTTAATTTCCTATAATCAACTGTACCAATTTTAATGGGATTAAATTTAAAAACATTTTGTGTTACATTAGAATTAGTTTTACTGGATTTGAGAATTTCATTAAACAAAGCTGACATTTTATTCACCTCATTTAATTGACACAATACGTTATCTAGATCCTCAACGCAATTCGCATCTGGAGAATGCCTAAAATATTCAAGACAAAAAATCTTTTTGAATGCCCAAATGAACTGTATAGGAGTTGGATTAGTGTTGTTACCGTGCTGTTGACGGAATGTTCCAAACAAATTTTCAAGGCAGTCTTGATTTATACGGCCTGTACGAAGAGTATAATCTTTATTTTGGCTAACGTTTAATGATGTCCACAGCATTTTTAAACCAGATATAGATACCAACCAACCATTTAAAAAGTTCACTCGTTTTGTCATATCAGTTGCACTTAATTTACTAACAATCTTCATGTTTTTAAAAATTTCAGTCATTTTGTTTAAATGATCTAATTGATGTGAATTATTTTTGAAGGGGTCATTAAAAATTTTACTATTAGGTGTGTCAGAAGAATTAAAAATGTCAAAAAGTTTATCCATATCGTTGATGAAATTGATGGTAGGTATTGAATTGTTTGGTAAAATACCGATATTCAATGCTGTAGACATACCTGCAGCAACAGTATGACTAAATACTTGAGCTGCCAAACGAACCTTCATTTTTTCGAAAGGTCCTGGATGGACATGTGCATATGTTAATTTTGGAGCAGTTCGCAAATTGCATTTGGAATCAAAATTGTAAAAATCATCTAGATGCTTTTTATCTATCAAATCATTGTTGATTTCAAAATTATGCTTAAAAAACATATTGTGGGCCGATTTCAACAAGTGGGGGGGATCAAAAATATAGATTATTTTTTCACCTTCGACTTCAAAATATGGCTCATCTGGAGAAACACTATTCATTTTTGAAAATTGAATAAAATTTGAACCTTGATCTGTGACCAAAGCTTTGACATTAATATTTACACTTTTGAGTCTATGAATAGTTGAGAAAATTATATTATGTAAATCAATAGCGGTACAGTTGTTAGAAATTAAATAATATGCAACTGGTTGCTTCCAGTTGTAGTTGATTCCTCTAATCATCAGAACAAGGGCATGCTTAGCAGGATCGTATGTTCTATTAGTTTTGGATTGATTAAAACCAACTATCAGATCTTTTGAAACGTTGTAGTAAAGGTGAGTTTTAATTGCCATTTCGTCTGCACAAAGAATGCAATTCAATGCTTCAGGAGGAAAAGTTTTGGTTTTAAATGATAAAAAATTAAACATAAAATCGTTAAGGCCAGGCTGGAATTCATAATTAGAAGTGATTTTTCTTAAAGTTCTTATAGTTGGCAAACAAAAATTTTTTTGAAGAAAATGAAAAACGTTGGGACTAAGAAAATAAATGGTAAGAGCAAACTGCTTAATTTTTTTCGAAAATCTTCTTTGTCGAGGACTTTTATCTTTGTTAAGAATACTATTTTTTACAACTATAAATAAAGAAGGTGAAACATACTTTTCAACAGAACGTAAAATATTATCAACAGTGTCTGGCTGCTCTAAAATGCTGTTAAGTTGGTAATTAGATTTTTCCAATTTTTTTAATTTACGTTCAGCCTCTGCAAGTCTCTTTTGAAGAAAACGTTTTCTCGGCGTTTTTGATGATAAATATCCTGGAGTTTGCGTACTTGCTGTTGCTTCAAAGATGTCTGTAGAAGTAGAAACTGAGGAAGTTGAAACTGAAGTATCACGCATCCAGGATGGACCTAAAAAGCACAAATGAATAATTTTAATCAATATTTTCAGTGTTGGGTTTATAGTATTGTAACCCAAATTTCAAATTACTGTAAAGAAACTAATTTTGGAGTAACGCTAGTTAATAAAATAATAAATTCTTACCAGGTGTTGAACAGGATAGAACATTAATTGAGCTAATACTATCATTAATATCCATCTGAACACTTTGGTTTGATTCAATACTTTCAGATTCAACCAAAGAATTATTTGCAGACTCTTCAGCGTCCATTAACACTGGTTTTTTAACAAATAATGTCGGAATTGCTGTTGGTATAAGCCTATTCCTTGATTGTAACATGTGGTTTTCAAAATGTAATGAGCATAGCTTATAAGTTTTATGCAAAATGTCAAAATCGGTAGTTGGAAAATATCTTGCATCACATTTTAAAACCCAAGATGCACACCTATAAAATATGTACAATATCAAATTTAACACATCTTACACAGTATAATATAAAACTCAAATTTATTAACCCGGTAATTTTTGAATATTTTTAAATATTTTAAAATATATATTTATTAATGTTCTTACCTTGAATGATCCTTAGGAAATTTGAAAAATGATATGTCAGTACGTCCTTTTGACAAATACTAGTGCAGTACGACAAAGAGCATCTGCAGCCAGACGTCAAATTGAAATTAAACATTGTCGTTAATTTCAACGAAAAAAATCAAAGATTGGGCAAATTAAAATTTTAAAAAGTTCAAAAGCCCGGGAAACTTGTGGACTTGTCGAAACTTGTTTATCTGTAGGTATACCGTATACCACATGGAACTTGAAAGTGATAAATGTTCATTGTAATCATAGATAGGTTATGTACGATTGTAATATTATGATTTTCTGAATTCATCAGTATGACTACGAACCACATAACAATAAAAAAGAAGAAATATCTGTTTAATGGCAGCACTGGAGAATTCCAATATGTCGGACCGTTTTGAGATTAAGCTTTCGATTCCCTTCTGTTTATTCTGTGGTATGGGTATTGTTCGTATACCGTTTCGGCTAGTACTTGTAAACAACCTGTCGCTAAATATGATGCGGGTACCGTGCCATATGTGACCGTGTTCAGTCGATATATTTGTATAGGTTGATTAGGGTCCGTGCGCCATAATATTCTTTGATAATCGCGATGTTTATCAGTTATTAATATTTGCCGGTACATTTTAACTATGTCGGCCGTTAAAACGTAATTATGAGTTCGAAATCGCGAAATAATGTATAATAAATCGTCTTGGATCACCGGGCCCCTTAATAACACGTCATTAAGACTAATACCGTTATCTGTTTTGCAAGATGCGTCGAACACTACCCGCAACTTTGTAGACGTGCTACTGTCTTTTCTAACGGCGTGGTGGGGAAAGTAACACGTTTGATCTTCTTTTTCGAGTTCGCTCTCATCTACCCGTTCCATATGGTTTAATGACTCATACTCTTTCATAAAGGAAAAATATTCTTCCTTTAATTCCTTATCTTTTTGGAACTTACGTTCTATTGCTAAGAAGCGACGTTTTGCGATTTCATACGACTTTCCTAGTTTTATTAAATCGACCCGAAACGGTAGGTGTACGACGAAACGTCCCTCGTCATTTCTAATAACGGTCTTATTAAAATATTCTTGACAAGTACGCTCCTCGATCGTATAAAGTGGTGTATCGCTTACGACTTCAATCAGCCAAAATCGTTGTAGTGCGTTCTCTAGTGTGGATTCACTATCGGTTGCGCTAAAAAACGTGTTCGAAGTCGGTGCGTTTGATAAACTATTTTCCGATATTGCTCCAGCGGCCACCCATCCAAATACTGTTTCTTGGAATAACGGCCCAGTCGTCGAGGGACGTATTTGTCCATCACATAAAAATTGATAAAAATGCGTTGCGCCTAATAATATGTCGATTTTTTGGGCCTTCTAAAATGTGGATCGGCCAATTTTATGTTATCGGGAACGTTACATGTTGTTGTTATATTTCGTGGAGGTAATTGACCCGTGATCTTTGGTACTACTATCATTGGTAGAAACACCGCGTAATCACTTATTCGGGATTTTATTTTTAACCATACTGACGACGACGCATGTTGTACTATTTCGCCGATACCGCTGATTACGTGTTTAATTTTATTTCTTTTTAAACGTAGTGTCTGCACCATCTCTTCTGTTATAAAATTTTTCTGAGACCCGGAGTCTAATAAAGCACGGCATGTCGTCGTTTTCGTGTAGGGACTCACAGCTAGGGCTACTACTGTAGCTAATAACACCTGTTCGCCCAACGTGAATGCGTGGGCGGTCACCGTGCTTAACGCGGGCGTTTCTCCCTCAGTTTTACTGCTCACTTCTGATGTTTCACTCGTTGAATTTGGTTGGTGTTTGTAATTGTTTATGTGTAACATTGTATTATGTGGCTTGGCACACCTTAGACAATTTCGCCCGAGGCATTTCCTTTTGTCGTGACGCCGGAGGCAAATGTTGCACAAATTAAGGTCGTTTACCTTTTTAATTCGGTCGATCGCTGATAGTGCGATAAACTTGGGACACTTGTATATAGTGTGCAATAGTTGACATACGTAACATTTTATTTCCGAGGTGTTTACAAATGAAGTAGATGATGTGGTATTTTTTGTACTTTTTTACCTGTGTAATTATTATTTTCGCTAACATTTCTCGAAACACTGCATATTTTTTTAGACGATTCAACTGCTTCTAATACGTGGAAACGTGCTTCTAAAAATTCGATTAATTCGTCGACCTTTTTGATTTCGTCTCTCCCGCACTTCGTTTCCCAATCGCTTATAGTGACTGCGTCTAATTTAGTACATATTATATGTGTTAACAACGGTCCCCACTCTGACGGTTGTTGATTCATTGCTCTTAAGGCCGATATATGACCACGTAAACCATCTGAAAATTGTCGCAAGCTCGTGGACGAACTCGCTTTGACTGTAGGTAAATCACAAATATCTTTTACGTGTGTTTGTACTAATAATTTTTTATTATTGTATCTCGTAACTAAACTGTTCCAAACGTGTTCATAATTATTAACTGTGGTCTCTAGGTTCTTGACACAGTTCGCCGCATCGTCGGATAACGACGCACGTAAATGAATACATTTTTCTATTGTTGTCAGGTGTTTGTTATTGTGAACCAGTGCGGTGTATATATCATAGAACGGAGCCCATTCGGAGTATACACCTGAGAACACTGGTATTTGTAATGCAGCTAATTTTATCGATGGTACGGCATTACTTATCTCTCTTACACCGATTTTTTTCTTTTCCTACTTGTGTGTCGATGGACAAGCTTTCTTTTATTTCTGATTGTTGAAGTCTCTCTTCCGCTTTGGCCATTGCCTTGAAATATAACTCTTCGAAATCTACTTGATATTCTTCATGTTCATTTGCATCTTCCTCATCCCGAATCTCCGACTGTACCTGTTGAAACTCTTCCCATGCTTCTTCAATCTTCGGTCGTCGAATACTTATCTGTTTAGGATCATTGTCCGGAGTAGACACATAAGTCCAAAATCGTGTTAAATTGCCTCTAATTTGTCCTCGCCGCGCTTTTAGATTGTTTACCATTTTGCCGATATCAATTAATGTAATAAATACGTGACAGCTGGCAACTGATAATTATTTACGGTATATCGAGGGTTAAGAAATATATAGGCTATAGCGTAATAAGACGTAATTGTACCTAAGTGAATAGCTCGAGTTACAAAGCATACAAAAATGGAGACATAGAATTTTATGGAAACAACTCTGCGCAATCCACTTTTAATAAAAAGTGGTCCACAGAAATCCACACCACTTTGTAAAAATACTCTGCTGACTACCACTCTCTCTCTTCGTAAGGGAGCCATGAATGGCGTTTCCAAAGATGGGTTGAATCTAAAACAGACTATACATTTATGAACAGTATTTGTTGCAACTGCCTTGCCTCTTAATGGCCAATATGAGCGATGAATATGAGCTAATAACGACTGAGGACCAGCGTAGAGCAGACGCTCATGCTCATGTTTGAATATTAACTGCGTAATTGTATGTTTTGATGGAATGACCAACGGATGCTTTTGATGCTGAGGCAAGCTGGACCTTCCCAGTCGACCTCCAACTCGGATGAGGCCTCTTTCGTCAATTAATGGATGAAGGGTCTTTAATTTACTTTTACCAGACACACATGAGCGCTCTGATAGTTCTCGGTACTCGTAGGCAAATTCAGACTTCTGTGCGAATTTAACCCATATCATCTGGGCATTATGCAGTTCCCTCACTGTTAAAGGCCTTAATTCCTTGCATTATTATGCGAAGGTATTTTGGCGTTATGGATAAACCGAAGCATCCAGCCAGTGGTGCGGATTAGTGGCAACCAGCGAGAAAACTTCTCGAGTATAGGGTTGACAACATCCCTGATGGACGTTAACACTAATTTTACTTGACGAACTTCTGGCAATTCACCCACAGTAGTTTCACAGCTCGGCCAATTATTATTATCAGCAACCAACCATTCAGGGCCTTCCCACCACAAGGTAGAAGTTGAAATAGCTGCGAAATTGACCCCCCTTGAAATAAGGTTGGCAGGATTGTCAGTACTTGCAACATGCTTCCATTGATTTTGAGAGGAAATATCGTGTAATTCTATTCGCTACGTATGATTGAAACAAATTTTTGCTTTTAATCCAGGCCAAAACTATCGACGAGTCTGTCCATAGGTGCACATCAGATGGTTTTACAATGATATCTACCATCCTTAATTCACTGAGAACATCATGAATAAGCTTTGCTGCTAACAATGCACCACATAGTTCGAGCCGGGGAATTGTTGTAGCCCGCAATGACGCTACCTTGGATTTTGAAGTGAATTAAATTATTTAAAATGGACTTGACCATTGTCCGCTATGGAGCGAACGTAAATGTATGCACCATATGCTTCCTGGGAAGCGTCGCTGAAACCATGCAGTTCCACTTTGGTACTGCTGTCTAGTATCACCTTCCGAGGAATAACGACCTGATTGATATATTGTAAACTTGAATAAAAATTGATCTAACGCAGTTGTAGATCAGCAGTTAACGGATCATCCCAACCCATTTTTAATACCCATAGTTGTTAGAGAAAAATTTTTCCCTTGATCAATACAGGTGAAATAAGACCTATTGGATCAAAGATGCTGTTGATGTCGGAAAGCAAGTTACGTTTGGTCATATGAAGCGATGGTCGCCACTGCTTAATGACAAACTGGAAACTGTCAGAAATTGGTTGCCACGATAGACCCAACGTACTAACAATTTCATCTTCGTAGAGTCTAACTACAAAATTTGGATCGCTTGGGGTGTCTGGTATATGCTTCATGAGCTCAGTTGAGCTTGAGCACCACTTGCGAAGCGTGAAGCCATGACTACCTAATGTAGATTGAAGTTTTTTATATAGAGTATAGCATGTTTCCCATGGTGGTACACCACTTAGAAGGTCGTCTACATAAAAATCATTTAATAATACCCGATTCTGGTCTGCATCAGCACAATCATGCGCAATCTAGACAAGGCAACGAATGGAAAGAAACGAGGCTGATTTTGTTCCATAAGTTATGGTTTTCAGACCATAGTCCTTTAGAGGATCTTCAGGACTGGAACGATACAAAATGTGTTGCAATTAACAATCCTCAGGTTTTACATCTACTTGGCGATACATTTTTTCAACATCCGCAGTAAACGCAATTGAATGTAATCGAAAACGCCAAAGGATTTTGATGAGATCTGGTTGAAATTTCGGGCCCCTTAACATTATATCATTCAAGTCCTGAAGAAGCAGGAGCAGAGCCGTCAAAAAACACTCTGAGCTTGGTAGTAGTGTTATCGGTCTTCAAGACCGCATGGTGTGGTAAGTAATACATAGGACCTTGGAAACTAAGATCAGCAAGCTCCATGTGACCTAGTGCAAGGTATTCAGCCATGAATGTCTTGTTTTGATCTGCCATTACAAGATTACTGGCCAACCTTTTTTCAAGAGCAAAAAATCTTCTACGTGTCATTAACTTGGAATCACCAAGTACTTGGGGGTTTTGTGACAATGGAAGTCGTACAATGAATCTGCCTGTAGGGCTATGCGAATAGGTAATCATAAAGTGATGTTCAGCTTTGTCTTCTTCACTGGCCTTAGACCTTTTCGCATGGGTAGTGAACAATGCTAAAGCGGAATCTTCCAGGACTGCTAGCGAAGAATGTGCAATACCACTAGTAGCAACGGGTACCGACTCCACACAGAGGACTTGAGCCGAAGGAGCTTGCTCAGTACTGGACAACTCATGGCTAACAGATTGACTATTAGGAACCGAGGCGATTTGTGCGTTGTCATGCAATTTTGTATTATGCCGTTGACCGCACTTGGTGCATGATGAACCCAGACATGTCGACATTTGATGGCCATAATTAAGGCAGTTAAAGCACAGCCTGGCTTTGGACACAAGACTCCTACGATCTGCTATTGATATATTATTAAAGCGTTCACACGCATAGATCTTGTGCTGACCAGAACATGCAGGACACTTTTTATATTTGCCTTCAGATGACTGAGAAAATAAAGACTTACTATTGTACTGATTATACTTAGGACGGACAACCTTTTCTTCTGTGACCTTATTTGAGATTAAGCCAGCTTCATAAGCGGCGACGCGCTTTGACAAAAATGATTCAATTTGAGCATAGGTAGGTAGTTCCTTTTCATCCTGCCGAAGTTTCCACTCGCCTGCAGTAATGGAATCCAATTGACTACAAATTAGGGTCACGAGCCATTCATCCCAATGCATAACTGACTGACCAAGGGCCTTGAGGGCACGAACATGTGATGAAATGTGATGATGAAGATTCCTTAACTCTACAGCAGAAGGCACTTGAACCTTTGGAGTTTGCAATAAGGAACGTATGTGACTCTGTATAGTGAGGGATTTGTTTTCGTATTGCCTCACTAATTCATTATAAGGTGCAGTGTAATTTTCAGCAGTAATAGTGAAGTTTTTGATAATGTCTGCAGCTGGACCAGAAACGCTAGTTTTTAGATAATGAAGTCGTTGCACGTCGCTCAATGAACTGTTATTATGAAATAACGCATTAAACGTGTCAATAAAAGAGGCCCAGTTTTCTAATTTTACGCAAAATTGATTTTCGACATAATAGATTTTGGTTTTTGTTGTAACTCCAAAACAAGTAACCCTAGATACATGCAATTTTAACTGAATGTTTATATTAGTATTTTCTATACAAGATAAAATTTTCGAAATATTTTGATATTTTTTTTTAAGTGCTTACGGACAAGATGATATTATATAAAACCACGTTCCATCTCACACTAATTCTTAAATAGATAAAAAGATAAAAAGAATAATAATAATTGAATTTATTTAAACCATATTTGATTTATTTTTCTTTGTTGTGAGCACGAAACCGTAAGCATTATTGTGTTACAAATTTTTCAGCGTTATACCCTAAGTTTCATTTCAAAAATGATTATTTATTTAAAAGCCTCACCTAAAAGAGTTGCGAAAAACATGTTTTTTATCTGTCAGGTTTAGTGATAAAACTCTATTGGTTATTCCGTTACCATGGTAAATTATTATAATAATTAAAAAATGAATGTTTGGTACATTGTAATTATTCGTGGTACATGGGTAGAGTGAATACATAATTTTATTAAAATTTGTTAAAATTTTAATTCGTTAACATTTTGAAAAACAAAAAATTCAACAACTCAACGATGTCCGATCGCGTTATTAAACATAAATCTAAAAGGCCCGTTTCGTCGGTTAAAAGTGAGTAGGTACCTGAAACAGGCATAACGATTTCAAATTACATTTTAATTAAACTGTCACTTTAGAACAGGTATCTGCACCGATCCGGCCCATAGTTAAAATATTCACAAAGAAAAAAAACACTTACACTGAGGAAAAAAGTTATATTTGTAGCATGTCTTCAAATTCGTTAGGAAGTCATAAGTATGATAAGATTCCAGAATCAAATCATCTGCAGACATCATCGATTCCGAGGTCATCTCAAAGTGAACTTAGGAAACATTTCATCGACAGATCTGACAATTTGGTAAATATACATGTTATACATGTACCTAATTAGTAGGTAGGTACCTGTATAATTAACTGACGAAGCTTAAACAAAAAATTAATTAATTCATAATAATATAACATTTGAGAAAGTCGTGTAATAGGTAGTATTGGTTATACGTGCTATTAATTGTGTATACGTAATATATGTATTAAGTTTTTTTATTTTAATTCTAAAGACGAAAAAAAGCTACCAAACATTATTTAAAGAACTTGAAGAGCAACACAAAGACGTAAAAATTGAATTGGAAAAAAGTAAAAATATGGCAGAATCCCTTCAAGAGCAGTTAAATAAAGTTAAACATGATAAAGAAGTTCAAACGTGTGGAATTAGTTTAGATAAATTGGAAAACAATTTAGAACATTTAAAAATTAATTTTGAACAACAAGCAATTAATTTAAAACAACAAGCAGTTAATTTAGAACAACAAAATCTTAGTTTGAAGAATATGACCAATGAAAAAACGTTGTTGAATTTGGAACTGGGTTCGTAAAAAAAACTTATTAATAATAATATTAGGTAGGTATATAATAAAAACAAATCTTGATTTAGGTGTAAAAAATGAAAAACTATTGACTATGGCAGAACAAATCTCGACATTAAATTCAAAAATAGAGATTTTAAACAATACATTAGATGATTTAAAGAACACAGACTCTGAAAAAACCATAAGAATTGAAAATTTGTTCAAGGAAAGAAATAAGTTAAAAAATGAATTAATTGAGGTATTGGGGGAGAAGGATTTGTTTCAAGAAGAGTTAATTGTGCTTAAAAATAAGTATAATATCAAGAAACTATAATAATATCATATTTTATTAATTTACATAAAATTGTTATAGATATACAGAAACTAATCAAAAACTGCAAGATCTGAGATCCGAAGTCGGAAAAAAAAGATACGAATTTGTGAAACGGTCTATGCGATTAAGTGAACAATCAGACTTAAATTCTAAACAGCAAAAACAAATAAAACTCATGTGAGATTTATTGTTTTGACGATATATTACAGTATTTATAACTTAATGTGTCAAATGTGTATTTGTTAATTTTAGGGAAGATATAACTTTGGAACTAGAATTGATGGTCAAACGTTTGGTATGAGTAAAAACATTTAAATATCTGAAATTTACATTAAATCGTTCACTAATTTAAATAAATGTTTCGTTTGATGAACACTGTATATAAGAATAGTATAAAATACTTATCTAATAAAATATATAACTTTGTCTGACTTACAGACACTTGAAAACCAGGACTATATTACCACAATCAACCGTTTAAATGATCATAGCGTTGAGTTGAAAAATGAAATAAAACAGTGGGAAACTAGGGCTGGTTGTTGGATTAATGCGTATGTTCGAGAACAATTTGAATCAAAAATTGAGAATCTTGAAAACGAAAACCAACGATTAAATGTTAAAAACTTACAACTGACAGACAAGTACAATAAAACAATTTCAGAAAAATGGTGAGACACAGACAATGCATTTTTATTTTTGTAATTTTGTTTTTTCGTTTTAATTTGACCTTTATCTATTATTTATGCACGAGACATAATTTTTACCTAATTTATTTATTAATATATTTCAATCGCGTTCAAAGACTATTATTATTATTATTAATAAATGACCCTGACGTTTGTGTCAACAGCGAACAAATATCTGAAAAAGAAAGAATTGCCGAGATGAAACAAACAACAATTGAACAAATGACGGAAATAATAAATTTAATGAGGAAAACCCATGTTCATAACATCGATGACGACCAAAATATACGAACACTGAGTTAGATTGCGCGGTAGGTACGTCAAAACGAGACATTGTGTTTACCTATCGAATCCCCACAATATTGACACTCGTGAGATACTGAGATCAAACTATTATGTACATAGTATTACAATGATGATGTAAATTATGGAAAATATAATACAAGGCTCCAAAGTTTTTAAAGTTTTTGACTCCAAGCTTTTTTTAATAAAGCTGGAAGTTCTAAAAATGTATTTTAGACATTTTTCAAAATTAAGAAAACGTATAAAAATGTCTGTAGTTTAAATTTTCCATCAGTTTTTAGTTTTTATCGCATTTATATATATGATCACATTTTCGTGATGAGAGTAAATACATTTTAAAAGTTTAATATAAAGATATATTTTATTAATTTATTAGTCTTGCAGCAAATAAAAAATATCAATAATATTAGTTTTGTATTAAATTTACTTTACATAATATAAAAACTAAAAAAGGGGTTAAGTGAATGTCGCTCTGCTGTGTAGTAGGTTACAAGTAGATCACTGTATTATAATGGATGGTAAAAATTTGAATGAATTCAATGATATAATATCATTGGATACGAAAAACGATTCTGTGCGGAAACTGTATGTCAGTCTATATATAGGATATTTTAAATTATATTGATATTGTTATTTTACGGTAGATGCTAAGTTGAATTAATATTATTCATATTACTTAATTATTAACCTAAAATTATCAGTGATGCTAGAAAAATATTATAATATATACTTTATTAAAATTGATTTTAATATGTAATTTCATCCAAATTTTAACTTAAAATGTCTGTAAAAAATAACTGTGTTTATAGATTTTTTAGATTTTTCGATTACAGTATGTACTATTATTAGAACCTTTATTTTAAATTTGATATCCTTAGTTATAAAAACTGACCATTTTATAATTGTTTAATTACAATGGTGGATAACTTTCGAGATTTTGATGAATTTTGTCAAAATTTGAACTTTAATTCTTATAAAAAAAATGTGTGCCTATGTACATATAATATTTTTCAATTGCTATTGTAACAATATATCAAGAGCTTTGTATTAAATTTTCATTATTTTTGGTACAAAAAATACAAATTTATTGGTATTTATACAAAAAATAACTAAAAAAATTGAAAATTGAAATGGTCCGTAAACAGCTCAAAAACAGTCAAAATATATTCAAAATTAGATGGTGTATAGAAAATGCTAATATACACATTCATTGAAATTTTCATGTTTCTACAGTTATTCGTTTTTGAATTGCAACAAAATAAGAAAATCGCTACATGAAAAATCGAGCAAAAATTTTTATGAATTTCTAACTCGAAATAAATTGCACAATTTCGTCATTTTTACGTATTTTGTCAAAATTTGAACTTTGATTACCTATAAAAAAAAAATTGTGACTACTGTTTTTTAATATTTTCATATATTATTGTAACAATATATTAGTAGCCTGCTATTAAATTTTCAAGATTTTTTACCCAACAAATAAAATTTTATTGACATTTACTGAAAAAAAAACTAAAAAAATTTGAATGAATTCAATGATATAATATCATTGGATACGAAAAACGATTCTGTGCGGAAACTGTATGTCAGTCTAGGATATTTTAAATTATATTGATATTGTTATTTTACGGTAGATGCTAAGTTGAATTAATATTATTCATATTACTTAATTATTAACCTAAAATTATCAGTGATGCTAGAAAAATATTATAATATATACTTTATTAAAATTGATTTTAATATGTAATTTCATCCAAATTTTAACTTAAAATGTCTGTAAAAAATAACTGTGTTTATAGATTTTTTAGATTTTTCGATTACAGTATGTACTATTATTAGAACCTTTATTTTAAATTTGATATCCTTAGTTATAAAAACTGACCATTTTATAATTGTTTAATTACAATGGTGGATAATTTTCGAGATTTTGATGAATTTTGTCAAAATTTGAACTTTAATTCTTATAAAAAAAATGTGTGCCTATGTACATATAATATTTTTCAATTGCTATTGTAACAATATATCAAGAGCTTTGTATTAAATTTTCATTATTTTTGGTACAAAAAATACAAATTTATTGGTATTTATACAAAAAATAACTAAAAAAATTGAAAATTGAAATGGTCCGTAAACAGCTCAAAAACAGTCAAAATATATTCAAAATTAGATGGTGTATAGAAAATGCTAATATACACATTCATTGAAATTTTCATGTTTCTACAGTTATTCGTTTTTGAATTGCAACAAAATAAGAAAATCGCTACATGAAAAATCGAGCAAAAATTTTTATGAATTTCTAACTCGAAATAAATTGCACAATTTCGTCATTTTTACGTATTTTGTCAAAATTTGAACTTTGATTACCTATAAAAAAAAAATTGTGACTACTGTTTTTTAATATTTTCATATATTATTGTAACAATATATTAGTAGCCTGCTATTAAATTTTCAAGATTTTTTACCCAACAAATAAAATTTTATTGACATTTACTGAAAAAAAAACTAAAAAAATTGGAAACTGAAAATGTCCGTTAACAACTCAAAATAAGTCAGAATATTTTGAAAATACTGGGGTGTGTAGAAAATGCTTATATAAACATTCGGTCAAAATTTCATGTATCTACGGTCATTTTAGATTTATACCTTTTAGAGTTATACCAAATACCAAAATCGATTTGTCGAAAATTGGTTTTCCGTAAAAATTCCCGTTTTTTCCTTAATTTTTCATTTGTTTTTCACGGTGCTTTTGAAATTACTGGGAAATTTTAACTTTTGACCTCCCAAAGTACCAACTAGATTCACTTTCCGATCAGAAAAGGTACTATTGAAGAAAATCGAAGCATTTTTACTGTCCTAAAAGGTGATGACAGACACAAAAAAAAATAAAAAAACACACATCATTATAAAATCAATACATTCATCGCTCCACTCAGAATCTAAAATGAATGTACATTTTAAACTACAAAATAATTTACATATTCTCTTGATTTTGAAAAATATCTTATAAAGGTTAAACTTAAAATGTTTATAAAAAAAAATTGTGAATGTAAATAACTTAAGAGAACATGTGTTATACATTTTATACAATTTTTAAGCTTTTTTAAAAAAAAAATATTTCATCATACACAAATGTGCAAAAAAAACTATAAGCCGTTAACAATATGACCAATAATAAATACAAATTATTTTGAACATTTATTATGTCTATAAAATATTTGGTAAACATTTCTACAGGTAACTACTGTAATTCATTAAATCAAATTTTGTAGAAAACAATATGTTTTACGTGAAAATTCTAATTTATTCATAATTTATATTCTATTTTCCCAGATTATTTTCAAAAGTTATTATAGTTTTTATTTTTAACCCTCAGATGTAAAAATCCAATTTTTGATCAGAAACAAACTTATTGTATATTTGTATTAATCCAACAATGAAACGCAACATACAAAAAAAATAAATATTATAGTGAAACCAATTCATACATAATAGTTTAATCTCGTAGGCATCAATATTGAAAATGAGTAAAATAAATCAATATCATACGTTTAAATATAAAAACTTCAAACTCCCTAAAAACATTCAACTTTCTTTTTTAAATGTTAGAAAAAAAATTACAGTGAATCTTGTATTACTAATTAAAAAAACTTTTGAGAAACGAAAAAGCTTAAGCAAATTGTGATTATGTATTTTTGGTATTTTTAACTGCATAAGAAAAACTTTTGAGGAACCTTGTATTATATTTTCTTTATAGGTATATCAGCTTTTTTACTCATGAACTAAAATAAACAAAAATAAAAAAATTAGAACTTTAAAATGTCTTTAGATACCACAAAATGATACAAATTACTTTTAAAATTGTATTATATCTAAATGCTAATAATATGCTTTAATTAAAAAATGTAGTGAAAACATCATCAAGTGTATAGTGTATTTTATTTCTAATTTACTCCAAACAAATGTTTAATTTCTTTCAGATCGAACTATATATTGTTGCAAATCGTTTAATGTCAAACTTGATCCAGGATTTTATTCTACCCACCCATATGTTTTTATTAATTGTAAAACAGATACAATGTGTAGTATATTATCTAAAATAAAGATGCTAACTTAACGTCTCTATTACTATGGCAAAAAAATTAGAAAATTAAAATCCTTAAAATACAATATACCTATAGGCAATATAGGCAATATAGGCTTATACTTAAAATTGTTTTTGTTAGCAATAATTTATATTTTATTGAATTCAAACTTAACACATTCATTACAGTGACCTACTCAATGACATAAAATAATTGCATTATATTTATTTTTATATTGAGCATATCTGATCAAAGAGTGATTCTTAAAGGAGCACACAACACAAATAAAAAAATCTTTAAATTTTTTTTAAATGTTAAATTATTGTAGTTATGGTTATATGAAATGATCTTGTGAAGATACGATGTAAAAAAAAATATTACTTTAAGAGATATTAAGAGATGTAGAATAGCCGCGTGACGTCACTGGGCCGGAGTCATCGTAATTGCCTATCTTATACGTGTAAAAGTTCCTTACTTCACACAACGATTTATCAACCTAAACATTTTCTTTTTAAAATTTAATTGACGTATAAATGTGTGGTTTTATGTGTTTAAGACGATGCAAGAATCAGAATTTCAATATGACGTTTAGTTTTTTAAGTATTAAAAATCTTAAAACAGTCATTTTGGAAACGGCACGTCATGGCGAGCAGCTCGCGGCGTTCGGACTACGGTCTATCCTAGACCGCCGCGCGGCGCTATCTTATCTAATTCTACGTATTTTACACACTACACACACATTTATTTATTATTACGTTATATTTTTAAATTTTGGTTGAATGTATGTCGTGTAATTACCAGCGTTCAGTCTGTGTTCGACAGTTGGGCAACGTATTCACTATTCACTAGTGTAATATTTTCTAAATTAAAATTCTCACCATGACTAGTGCTTATTTATTTGAGCCTGAATATGAAAATGACGACGAAATTGATACTGTTTTGGAGTATCATGGTATACAATATGTGAATTACGAAAATCGAAGTGGAACTCGTAATTGGTGTAGTTGTGAAAAATGTGTAGTTATGACAACAGATCAAGAGTCTATGTTGTAGTATATCTATCTCTCGATGGTACACATAAAAAAATCTAAGAAAATTAACACTGTTTTGAAATAACTTTATTCAACATAAAACAAACACATGAAAAATACGGGTCTCCATGAATCGCTCACAAAACAAAGTGTCTCTCACTCGAAACCCGCACTGTCCCCTTCCTGTGGTCCTTACGTCCTTAAATATTATTTTACAAGGTGCTGCCTCAGCTCATTTGCTTCATTGGCCTAATATTACGCAATTTAAACATTTAACTAAAATAAATAATATTTTT
>JANEHU010003356.1:0-37527 GCA_027563435.1 Nasonovia ribisnigri | reverse complement strand
TGATATTATATCATTGAATTTAAATTTAATACCATCCATCAGTGCCGTAGCCAGGGGGGGGCACTGGGGGCACGTGCCCACCCCGAAATCCTTTCTTTTTTTTTTGGTTGGCCATAGACCCATAGTACATCGCACAGAAATTTTTAAATTTATATAATTCAAGATAAATCTATGATAACGAATAACAATAAAAATTATTAATTTTATAATTTTGTATTCATAAAATAGTAAAGATAATCACAGACTTTGGATAAGAAATACAAGTGTATTCCATTTTTGTTGTGAACACGGTTATAGTTTGATTATAAGTATCATATTATTAAATCATATTATATTATAACATGTTTTGTGCTCAAGCGCCAAGTGGGATATAGTTAATGGTGACATGGTATATTATTGTTCTATGATTATAGTTAATGTGTTTAAAACACATAGTAATAATATTGATATAATGTTCTTAATAGAGCTACATTAATTAATAAATTAATCTATCAATATATGGTTTAACATAATATTAATACGTTGTTATTTTTTTAATTTTTTAATTTTTAAAAATATTATTAATGAAATACTAATAATAGGTACTTTGTTAGGTATATGTTAAATATATGGGTACCATAGTTGTTAGCTACCCCCCCCCCAAAAAAAAAATTTCTGGCTACGGCACTGACTTAGGTAATAGGTTATTTGTTTGAGACGTTCGAGTTATCCACGATTATAAATATCGAATATATTTTACAACTTGATAACAAAATATAAATACACTTTATATAGATCATTAAACGAGTAAAAATTCAGAAATGCCTTACGTCTTTTGAAGTTGTATTTTTAGGTATGTCTATTATGATGATGTCGTTGGCATTGGCGTTGGCTACGTGCATGTTTCATGCAGAATCTTTTTGTGCAATGTGTATTTTTTATGTATTTTCATTTTGAATTTATATTATACGAATTAAAAGATTAATTTATGTTGAGGGGCCCAATCTTCCAAGCACCCCCTCTTTGCAGAGCTTATGCTGCAGATACCACATGCCGTATGCGATTAATATCTGTGCCAGAAACTGAAAGACCCAAGACCGTTCGACTCGATGGGCTACAATTTACAAATCTACAATAGTAATGGTATAAGGCTGTTAACTTACTGTATATACCTAGGTACCTGGGTAAATCGCAGGCTTATACCTGGAAACTTAAAGCGATACGATCATTTAAAGGGTGCACGTAGTTTCGCGATAAGTAGTAGCACAGCACTACAGCTATTATTATAATATTATCTACGTTTATCTATAATACACTGCTGTACGGATCACGTCTATATATTATATTATAATATTATCATATACAAGTGCGAGGAAAATAGTTTCCTTAAACAGTTACACAAACTACAATTCAAGTTTGCTACTATATATAATATAGCGACCGTTAAACAACAAACGATTAGATTATCTATATTAATATAAGGCAATGTTTGTGTGTGTGTGTGTGTGTGTGTGTGTGTGTGTGTGTGTGTTGGCGCGCGCGCGCGCGCGTAGGCAATCTATACCCAATAGTGAATCGGACTCGTGGTTCTGAAATTTGGTACATAAGTAATTCTATACCCGAGGTCCGAGGATATATGCAATTCTAATCAAGTTTTTAAATTTTTAAATTTTTTAAACGAGCTCACACTAGGATTTTTCAGCTCGCGAAAATTGTTTTGTTTTTATATAAGGTTACCATATTGGTTACATAAAATAAAATCGTTACGTCAATTGCAGCACATAATTTTAAACCCGTTATTTGATATATTTTGGTCAAAATCGCCCTCAAAATATTGAATATTTTAAAAATATGTATAGCTTACCGTTAAGTGTTTACATTTAACGGAGTTGACGACGGCAGGGTATATCCACTGGCATAATTATTCATTTGTCACTGGTTCACGCCGTGCGGGATCAGCTATAATTAATAAATATATCTACTAGGTATATATAAAATGAAAGGCATAAAACGGATGCCGCCACTTATGTAAATCGACGGTTTTCGATCGATTTTGATCAAATGTTCAGCTAGATTCAGCAAGAAAATAGTTATTATTATGATTGGATTTAATTTTAGACATGTAATATTTATATTTAGCAAAAACAACCCAAATAACCGTTTTAAAAATCTGCGTACAGCTTTTATTTAAAGGAGTTTAAGAAAATGTAAATCAACGGGAATTTAATTTTTTACGGGCAATACCGTGAAGGATCAACTAGTATTGTAAACTATAATATACCTACAAAATGTTATGGTATTACGGTCACAACGACTGTACACATCGGGCGGTCAATAATTAAATTAGGACACTATGAGTGACATTTTTTGTTCATTAAAAATTTAAATCTTAATACATATTATATTATATTTAAAATTGCATAAATTTTTTTCACTTTACGTCGATTGTGTATAATTGAATAAAAATACGTTTTTTCAAAGCTCCGATTTTGGTGTGTACAAAAATGTACCAATGATACCTTTACGTTATTCCCTGTTGTTGGAGTCCAACTTAATTGTTTTTAGTTGTATCCAGCCCCAAAGGGCTGTTGTTGAAAACCATCCAAAAGATCAAATTTATAGAAGAGAATCAAAATGTATAATATTTATTGAATATTATACATATTACAAATAAGTTGTAAACTGTAAAGATAGTTATATATTTCATATTATGTGATTGAAAGATAATTTTTTATAGGTATGTACTCAAAAATAAATGTAAAACTAATCAATTATAAGTATGATGATGCATTGTGTACTTTGCAAAGTTTTTAATACATTTTTATTAATTCTAGTAATAAATTAACAAATTGGTAAATCTATATGAAAAAAAAGTTGGATCCATGCCATATAATTTGCTTCACACTTCACTTTGTAACAATTTGAAAAATTAGTGACGTTGATAAATTTTATTTTAAATAGTTGAGAGCTTCCTATATACTATACCCTTCCACACTAAAACCGCCATCTATATCATAAATTATTTACAGAACTTAATTTGTTGAAAAAAAATGTAGGTTCCAAACTTCCAAATATTAAAGTTTACACACCTACTTCATAATGTCTAGTTGCGGAAACGAGGGAGTTGGACTGTTATGCATTATAAGTACAGTTGGGACCTCGTATCGGTCGAATTTGTTATTTGCAATGAAGTATGATTATAATCAAAAGCGGTTCTAGACAAAGTTATAGTAACTACATTAAAGTGAGAACTTACTGATATGAAATATAAAAAATGCATTGCAGTATTTTAAATTTGAAAAGCACTCAAAGGGAAAATATTTCAAGGTTATACGAATGTGATTTATCAAAACATTCGCAGGTACCTAATTACTTTATTAATTTACATTTTTGAAATATAATTATCTGCAGCAGCATGGTATCTCTGTTCAAAATCCAACCGATCTTTTGTCTATTATTTATAACTAAAACTGTTTATTTTTTTTAGAATACAATTTTATTTACCTATACCTAGTTATTATTTTCAAATAGATTAGCAAAGAAAAAATATTAAGTATGATACATTATATTATTATGGTTACAATAAAAAAAATATAAATTTATATACAGGGTGTTTAATAATCATGCTTGCCCTATTTGTATGCCTAAATAATATATATTTTTATTTTTAAACACACATAGAGACCATATTTTGGAATACTTGAGATTTTTTATACCACTTAAGAATAATCCTGTGACAAAACAAACTTTTGTTTTTAAAAAAAGAACCCCCTTTTTCACTTTTAATTATTCAGTGGATATTTTTTTTTAGAATTTTCATGTAGGTTATATAACTTTGTGTATTAAGGATAATAATATGTCTATGGTAATGGATTAAGTAGATTTGAGGGCTTAGATTATTTGAAAGTTTTAGTAATTATTATTGTTTATTGATCTATCAACATGAATCATTTGTAAAAATTATCCAAATATAATGAATACTACATCTAATACTATACGAATATATAGCTTATAATTTTGTAAAACCATAAAGTAGAACCATCCTGAGTAGAAACATATACCTATATTAATATGTATTTATA
Source organism: Nasonovia ribisnigri (assembly GCA_027563435.1). NCBI lineage: Eukaryota > Metazoa > Arthropoda > Insecta > Hemiptera > Aphididae > Nasonovia > Nasonovia ribisnigri. Next base: position 33,466 of record JANEHU010003356.1, on the reverse strand, counting down.
TTTCTTGTTTTTATAATAATAATATATTAAATCAATAATCGGTTTTAAAGCGCGTAGGTAATTAATATTACAGTGCACCTTAAAAGTTAAGACAGTGCGGTCCTATACTTGAATATAATTTATTCTTAAGTTTGGGCTTATTTTCAGACTTATTGAATACAATCGTACTCAGTCAAAAACAGTAATTTCTTCTTTTTTGTTTTCGGAATGTGCCATTGCTTTAGTCTCGTTGGTAGTCTTACTCCGATAAACCATACTGAAATAGGCAAATAACAATGTGTCAGCAAGCATGAGACCAGAGTATAGAAGATATTCATGTGCCTAAAACACAAATGGAAAAAAAAATATTATAAATACTATTACGTACACATTTCTTAATCGAAACAAATTGTTCACAGATACCTGATTTTTTATTGATATTGTCGAAATTATTACGACCAACAGATTTCCCAATGCTGTTGTCAATAAACTAACAGCAGATATGAATGACTTTATGTTTATCGGTGCCTATATCGAATATACAAAACAATATGTTAAATAGTATAAGCACAAAAATCAATACTTTTGGTTTCGTATTTTTAGAAATGATGGGTTATAAATCATTTAATCGGCTCAAAGGTAGCTCTCAGCAGTGACGGCTTGAACTTTTATTCCTCGACTCACATTTAATATTTTTGCACCACCTACTTTAAAAATTTGTTCATTGTTCTCCAAATAGTGAGTTCATAGGTTGTTAGTGGTTGAATAACCTTTAAAAATGTTCAAACTACCATTTTCATCCATAAGACACCCCCCACCCGCATTAATATATGTATCACGTGATTCAAATAAACCTACTTCCTATGAGCCGCCACTGGTTCTCAGCGCTAGTCTATCGATATATAGACGAGCTATATTAAATACATTTGATAAATTTAACCTAACCATTTCAACCTGGTATTTAAATAATATTAAAAACGTATTCTATTAGATAAATAGATCAGGAAAATGTCATAAATTACATATATAACATTATATTAAATAAGACACATTTTACTTACCTCTGTAAACGAAAATTCTAATGACGTGACCACAAATATGACGTCAGCTATAATCATACACAAATATTGGGGTAGCTGCCACAGAATGTGAATATAGTTCCCTTCGTTCTCGGTGAATAATCGTACATCCTATATAAATGCCTTTTCACATAAAATTTGCTTGTAGTTCACAAGATATTAATTACAATATTCAAGTAGATTATAATATACAATTTTACCATTTTATCGCCATTTCGCTGTAAAGTGAGTGTATAAAACGTCGCTGGTATTAAGTCCACAGGTGGAAAGGTCAATAGTTTTCCGTTGTACACCAAATTATATCTGTTACGAATTATGTCATGTTGAAATTCAATTATTTTTAATTCATTATATTGTAGTGGTATAAACATATTGGATACTTACTTCCCTACCTTAACGGCACTAAAGTTCATCCCTCGAAACAGAGAAAGAGGGTACGAGATAAACGAGTTTTGATCTGCACTGTTCAATGTAATATTATCGTCAAAATCAAATGTGTAGTCAATCAGAATTCTAAAATAATTGTTTTTATATTTTAATTTATACATATTATTATATAGTGAAACAGACAATATTTATAGATACACACCTTAAGTTAGGGTTTCCAAATTTGTTTTTAACCAAACTGTCACTAACACCAACATCGTTTAATGTTATTGTGTTTGGATTTAAATTGACCAAGTGATAAGAGGTCTCCTAATATTAGTTTAAAAAAATATTGTGATCAAATATTTTTTATAATCATATTTGTAATATTGAAAAAAGACAAAACCTATTATAATAATAGTAATAAACTAAAATGAATAATTATAAATTAAATTTTTCAAAGTTAATGTTCTCGTCATAAACAAGACTTGTCGGCCATGATTATAATTAATATAATGACTATTGGGAGGTTTCTCATTCTAGAATCATGGGTTGTATTTTTATTCATCGAAAATACCATTCTGATAAGATAGATCATTATTTTAATATCTGTAACTTAATATTATGTTTTGTATTCAAATGCCGTTACTTATTAGTGAAAATTTTAAGTATTATATAAAATTAAAACATTTACCTCTCCTTCGATTATCGTCACGGTGGTATCGAACTCGAAGTTTTCTGGTATAACTGAGCACTCAGGTTCAAATTCTAATGTGATGGAGACGTTATCTCGTGACATAACTGTATGGGTAACGCTGATCATTTCGAGCGAATCTATGTGATCTTGCACGAGTAACGTCCTCGAACGTACGAACACTTTGCAATCAAATCCATTGTAAATGTTTAGGCGCCCTTGTCCAGATGGTATTTCAGCGGTGTCCCCCTGAAAAAAACAAGTAGGATGTATGGATTGGAAAAAAAATAAAGCTTAAGTCTTACGTAAATTTTAAACTGCAGTATGGCTGCAATCACAAATGCTATGACTGCCAAGACACCGCTCAACGTGAGTTTTTGTAAAGGTTTCCGGACGCCCACCTTGGCAAGCAACGGATATAAGGCGACGTCGAAGAGTACGAGAAACGTCAGTCCGAACAATGGCACTAGTATCTGCATTTGATCGGGTTTTATGGTCCAGTCTAAGAAGTCCACGCGGCCATTCATCACCATGGCTTGTAATGTCCACCGGGAACCCTGCGGCAGAACGGAAGTGAAGTCACACAACAATATAGATCCATGTCGATATTATAATTTATAGACCCTACGGTAACATTATATACCATACCAGTGGTTCGTATATCGACCAAAACACCGGTTACGCCACGAACACGCTGACCACGTACAGAGCTGTCCTCGTATGCGACACTTGATTTTTGAACGTAGTATTATCACTGTACTCCGTATTTATTGTGTATCTATTACCTATTGTATCTATACATATGGTCCTCAATGTATTCCTACCATACTGAGAAATATAGTTCAATCAACAAGTTTCCAGGAGAGCAGGGAAGATTTTTATATTTTAAACGTGTACATAGTATATAGTTGATCTGAAGTCCCCGAGAGACGCTCAGAAAATCTGAACCAAGGTTTCAACGTACATCTAGACACGCGGTAGCGTGTCAAGCCAAGTTCTAGCTAACAGAACTGGCGAGCAGCACCGTGTGTAATATTACACGAACCATTTGGAGCCACTTTTGACCCCTTCATAACTCAAAAACTATTCCACATAAACATGTCAAATTTGGCTCATATATTGAGACTTACTAGATACATATGTTTTCCAAATTTCATAAACATATCTCAAACCGTTATTTAGATATTAACGTCCCAAAATCGTCATTTTTATCACTGACTCACCTTTAGATCAAAATTCTAACCCACTTCCAGATGACCTAGAAAGTTCAAATTTGGCATACAAATAGGTAGTTAGGTTAATATAAAGGAAAAAATCAGAAACTTGAAAATTTTTAAATCGCGGCTCCAAAAATACGTCCAGTCGATATGTGTCGTCGTGTCGATATTGGCGACCCGCGCGCCATAGTTAAATAATTAATCTTACAATTATGAATTATCCACCCATCAGTAGAAATTATAGTAAATAAAATTATGATAATTAAAAATAATAATATACTCAAAAGAAGATAAAATAATTTTATATTAACTTTACATATATTATAGTATTATACTCTGTATACAACAGAAAATATTTTATAATAAATACCTATTATTAATGTTAGTAACTGAATTATAGTATATAGCAAAAATTGTATTTTATAGAATACTCTGTATAAAACAGAAAATATTTTATAATAAATACCTATTATTAATGTTGGTAACTGAATTATAGTATATTACTATATATATAACCTAAAACGTTGGACTCTCCAGAGTTAAAACCTTAGATGGAGTACATCTTATCAATATAGATCCAAGTCAAATCAAGGCACAAGAGAGCTCTATTGTAGAGTACAACCGCCTGCGCACGCTATACCGCCCCGACTTGGCCAAATTAAGTATCAACAGAAAACGCGTAAAAAAAAAACCAGATGCTGAATGGGCAATTCACTCCGACATTTCAAAAGTACAAGAAAATATAAATAATAATACAAAAAAGACAATTATAACCCGTAAACGTAGGAAAATACAATAATTTAACAAAAAATTTTATCGTGAATAAGTAGCAATTAATAATTTACAAACAAAAAGTAATGATATCTCACCAAAACATACATGTAAAATGATAGCCAAGTTCAATACTATAATATATGCCCTGGTTGTTGACTTCAACGACAAAAGAAGTGAGATCTAAATGGATGCCAAGTTCAATGTTCAAAAGAAATTTATTTATAACAACATAACATATAATTTCTTCTTATCACTTAGAATAATGTTTTGAAGCCTAAGGTCTGACTTGGCTGGTTTCCATATACGAATTATACAACTAAAACAGTCATGCAAGAGCACTATGTTCCATAGCTAGTTTCTACCAGCAAGTCAAATTTTTAGAAGGATAAAAAAGAACTCACAACTTTAGAATTTGCGAAGGCTATAACATAATTCGTATATGGAAACCAGCCAAGTCAGACCTTAGGCTTCAAAACATTATTCTAAGTGATAAGAAGAAATTATATGTTATGTTGTTATAAATAAATTTCTTTTGAACATTGAACTTGGCATCCATTTAGATCTCACTTCTTTTGTCGTTGAAGTCAACAACCAGGGCATATATTATAGTATTGAACTTGGCTATCATTTTACATGTATGTTTTGGTGAGATTTAAGCTTACAACTATTATCTGATTACGGAGCAAAATTTCATTACTTCATTCTTAACGTTATTACAAAACTAATACAAAATGTATTATAATAGCTTACCTGTTGTTCGTATAGTGACCAAAACACCGGATAAGCCACAAACACGGTGATCACGTCCAGAGCTGTCCTCGTATCCGATATTTCCGTTTCGGTGTACACTCCTTTTGCGTTTTCCAGCCAGTGGGTTTGGCACGGGACCCGAGACGTCATCTTCGTGCGCAGCGCGTACTTGAAAATTAAACATGGAGTTTTGGAGCAAACATCGAGAACATAATAACGTATATTGACATTGAAGAACATTTAACATTTTACTCACGAAAATGCAACCGAATGTCCTGGCGATGACGTTGTGTTCCGGTTTCTTCTTCACGTACATGTTTTTCCCAGATACGAATATCACTGCGGCATGTAAAACATAGTGCAGTTAATCGTGTTTGGGGGTTGTAAGGTGACACATAAATCGTTGGATGGAAAATAACTTATGACGAGGGCTGTGTGGCAGTTATCGTGGTGAGGAGGGTTGGTTGTAGGATTAGTCGGTACAGAGACATATTATTATTTTATTTTCGTCGGGTGCACGTCGTATCGAATCAAATGCGGTGAAATAAATAAGTCCTTAAATTGTTAGCACGGACGGAGTCTTGTCCTCTATGGTTATATTAATATGTCGATAAAATGATAATAATTACCTATGGCAGTCAACATGAGTACGGCCGGCACACCGAAAGCCAACGGAAAACACGTGTCTCTGCCAAGACAATGTACGCTTTGTCTCAACTCGGGCGTCAGAAACGTTGAAAACAATGCTCCAACGTTGATTGCGAACATGAACTTGGTAGTGTAGTGTAGCAACTGTTTTTCTTGTTCAGGTAACCGGAATTGATCTCCACCGAACGTGAAAACGCACGGTTTTATGCCCCCCGTACCGACGGATATTAAAAATAACCCAAGTAAAGCAATGATTCTAAAAATAAAAATAAGTCAATAAGTATGGTCAAACGCACGGAGGTGGCTGCGTAATCTTTTTGGAGTAGAATACGTTTTGAGAGAAGGATATATAAAATTATATAGGCAGTATAATAGGCTATCCAAAATCATTTCCTTAAGCTTAATGTGTATATTATCATACATATTATATGGTATTCCATATCAACCTCATTCACTTTAAATTTTATGAGCTGTTGCTACGCACACTAAATATGAGTAGCCGTGCTGTCAAGATAAATATAACTGATTTTAAATTCTTGTATAGATTGGTCAATGAATACGTTGACGTATGATCATAGATTGTTTAAAATATTACTACATCGTTTACATTTTTACGCCCCGGTCCTGTAATCCTATTATCCTAGTACTGATTGTCTTTTTATATAGATAAAAATATACTCAAACGTATTTATATGCTCTGAATGGTCCTGTAAATAAAACTATGAAATTAGCTAACGATATCCAAATTTATATGTATAATTTTAACTTTAATGCGTCTTTTTGTAGCTATATTATAAGATTATAAACGCGAGATTATTTTTATTATTTTAATATTGATATTAATTTTTGTTCCGTTATTTTTTTTAATGTTTTTATGTACTATTTTATTTTACCTACTTATATTTCAAACTGTTATTGGACATTAGCCCGTTTGAATAAATATAAATAAATAAGTTCCAGGCTGAGAACGGTGTTGTTTACGATATCTACTTGACATTTAAATACGAATCGAACGGTACAAACGAGTAACGGCAGATATGCTACGTAAGCACAGCTGAACAAAAATATCTGTGCAATCTTAAAATTTTTATTATTTCATTTCAGGTACTATGATATTTTTGGGTGGTTAGGTAGTGTATCATTTTTGGGACATTTATTGTTTTTTTTTTTTACTGAGCGACACAACGGTATTATACGCGAAATAAGGATACGTTTCGATAATCAATAATCATCTATTGAAAAATCATTGTTTTATTAACTTTTGAACGTCTAGGCTCAACATATCTGCCATCGAAGAACCGGTGAGCACAATGTTCCCAAGTGCATACACCACTGACAAACACATAATAGTTCTGAAAGAAAAAAAAATTGTTATATAAAAGCGATGATAAGACAATAAATTACGATGTTTATGGTGACTCAATTTAAAAACAAACGCCGTAAGAAGCGTACTTGAATTTTCCCCAATAAGAGTCAGCGAGAATCGCACCAGGCAATGGCATGAAGAACGCCAGAAACACGAAACTATGGTATATTATCGTCGAATCGTCACCGTCAAACTTCAATATTGTTGTCAGGTACAAAACTAAGACAGCTGTGAATTCATCGTTATTGTATTAGAATATTAACCACAAACTTAATACTTATAACCACAGTTAAAGCCATCACCAAGCCACTATTAAAATTAACTCACTTCTCATTCCGTAATAGGTAAAACGTTCGCATAGTTCATTGAGTACGATACACCATATGGACTTTGGGTATTTCTGAAAAGGAAAATAATGGTTTTTTTAAATTTAAAATGAATCGAGTGTACTGAGAATTGACTATATGGAACGTCTCCACTCTTTATTTTAGTTATAAATATACCATAAATATTAAGATCATATTATAATTTGGTATTTTATTTGTACTATTTAGCTATGATGTTTCACTTTATCAGCAAAAGTAGTGTTATTTTATTATAAAGTAGTATGAATCCTATAGTCAACTTTCCGTGCACTTAAATATTTAAAATTGTATATTATAATGTTTTAATTAAATTACATTTTTACAGCGTCAGTGAGGTAATGTACATAAGCAATATATGCATTTTTGTTCAGAAAAATAATCCAAAGGTCGTTACTTAATACAATTTAAATTAATTACCACACAACAAATTTAATAATTTAATTAGTTGAATTAATGTAGATATTTGTCTATTATAATTATAATTTATAAGTAGTTTGCAATTTGTATACTAATTAATAGTTTGGTTACAGTAACCCCATGTCTGACTTCACAGATCTCACTTTATTAAAAGTTAAAAGTTTAAATTGCATGTGCGCAATTTAACTAGATTAGAAAATTGTTTCGTGCATGCAAATAAATGTGTAGGTTATAAAATGATGTGATCTCATTTCAAGATTCAACGAGAAATGTACATAACCTTCCTTAAATTTAAATTTTTTAAATTTTTTAACGTTACATAAAAAGAGTAATTAGTGACATTGTTACTAAATTAGGTTCTTCTTGTACTCATTTGTAGACATTTGTATTCAGTATTTCACAAGACAAGCATTGTTCATGTAAATGTATATAATAAACCGTGTAAAATACTGCAATGTTATCACTGTTACTCACAAAATTCATATTCTGGAAAACTGTAAGAGATTAATGCAAATTTTATTATGATTGATGCTCAGATAATATGATTCAGCGTTCGCGGGTTTACGTTCAAATTTAGTAAAATATATGTGAACTTTGCTCGTTTTTTTTTTTTAAATAGCATATTAACGTGATCGATGTTTATATTTTTAATGAATTCGAACGATTTTTAAGACGTTCAAATTTATTTACCATTTAATAAGTTTAATATTTACTTATACATATTGATTAATAATATTATAGGTATGTAATAACATTTTTCTATTATAATATTTCTATAATATTATTTATTTGGTTACGAATTATAAAAATAAAATATGTGGAATTCCAGTTGGCACGGTTCGACATAAAACAACAATAATATTATGATTTCCACTATTTTCTATAAGTATTTAAAATTTTAAACGATTCATAAAAATAAAATAAAAAAATTGTAATGAACGCTAACTTGAAAGAGTTCCTTTTTAAGCATTGAACATGAGCGTGAACGAATTGAATTTTTTGGTGAACGTTCAGAACATTGAATCATGATGTGACAGTATTGTATGAAGGAGTATACCAAAAGTGGTATTATCGTTATAAGAAAACCAAAATGTATCTAATCAGTTTATAGAACACGGTTGCGCGCGTGGTTTTAAACATTACAATGCGGGAAAAATCACTCTACATTAAGAATTAAATTTAAAATATAGGAAAGAATTATTCTGCAATTTTCAGGTAGTAAATGTACAAAAATCCAAGACAAATTGAAACAGGCCTTTAATATGGCCAAACACGCAGGGTGAATCATATTATTATCTTTGCACTAGGTATAGGTTATACCTATATGTTTTTGATTTATACCTACGGGAATATGGTAACTGTTGGTAAGGTGAGAAATATTTTTAAATTTATCTGAGTACTCGTGTAGTATCTATGTTACTTATTAAAAAAAAAGTGCCTACGCATGTATTTATCTATCAAAAACGGTGTATTCTAGATTTCTACGTACTAATTAATTACAATTTATTAAGCTAAAAGTCACTTAATCTTTCTTGCTGCTCATTATCAAATATTTTAAAATATTCTACATTTGTATAAATCGTGTAGTTTTAAGGTCATCGCAGAACAAGTATAAGTTATCGTTGTGGATATTTACCATGGTTTACTGCAGTTATTATATAATGAGTATTAATGTTGTATGACCGCTAACCATCTCCGTTAATGCTGTTTACCGTAATGACTCAAGTTACAGTGTACTTTCCCGTTATAAAATGAAATTATAATATAATATATAAACCAATGTGACAGGAACGTCATATTTTCCAATATAGGCAACAATAAATTTATCGGTAGGTAGCATACCTAGGTACAATACAACAACGAAGTAGCGGTAGGTAGCACACTACGCAGTTGTACCTACTTTTATTTGTTCAAATGTCTTGTATTTGAGTATGAATGTGTTTTGTGTTGAAAATATGAAAAACGTAATATTTGGTAAGTATGACTACAGACATTATCATATTTTAACTCTGTAATATAAAATAAAATATAGTTTACACACTTTCAGAGGATATACTTAATGTTTTATAAAATTCCAACGATATAACTTTCTTATTATGTTTAGCATTAATATAATATTGGTTACAACTAAATAAAAATAGAGGTAAATAAACGGTTGGACGAGATAGACATAATACGCAGAAAAACCTCTTTATAACGGAATCGTACGATAGTTCGGTAACAACTGTTTTTTCTGTTATAAAGGAGTTTCCGTTATAGGGAGACTGAAATATACTGGATAGAGGTATACAGGACTGTTTTTATTTTCCACTATCAGGAGAGTTGTGTCTTATAGGAGGTCCGTTATGAGGAGGTTTTGCTGTATGTATAAAATTAACAGGTAGTAAATTGATTGACAAGAAAACTAAGTTTTTTTTACGGTATACCCTATTGATAACAATATCAAAATATAACGATTGTGGTTTTTATGAATATATTATTCGAGAATTTAAATTTCAACTCACCAATTTTTCGTTTTGTTCAGATATCAAATTCATGTTGGGTTGAAAAATAACAATTGATTTAGTTGCTCGTTATCGGTAGGCACCTATTTAAATAGTTATAACCGCTGAACCGAAAAGTTGAGGTATTTGAGACTGAATGAGTGTGTGAAATCAACAACACTTGGTCTGCCACGACCTCAATATGTAATTTTTAACAATCACAGGTTCACACGAACGCGTTTGCAGTGTATGAAGCGATTGTTTTACAAACGTTTCAAGTGGAGAAATCTTATGACAAATTATTATCAAGTTAAAAATTCATAACACTCACAATTAGTGTGTTTATTTATTGTTGACTCGATTGCGTAGAACATATAAAATTATTAAAGTTTTATCATTCATATTGAGAGTTTATAATTTTTACTGTTTAGTTTAGCATACACCAATTATTTTTATGATATATAATTATAGCAATTAAGCAGTGGTATTTGAAATAATCTTTTCTTTAACACTTTCTTGTGATAATATCTAACGATTAAAAAAGCTTCCATTATTTTACTAAACATTTTTTTGGGTGTTAACATGAAGTGGTCGTCTAGTAGTAATAGGGTATTTAATTAAATTAAAATCAATATATTATGATAGGTAATCAATAACATTATGGTTTATGAATACAATGCAACTATAGTGAAGTGTTGTACAAGTATAACAATGCAAAATATTTGACTTATAGAAGTAAGAACACTATCTGTCCTACCTATATAATGTAAAGTGTAAAAAAAAAAAAAAAAAAAACGGTTTGAAAGACAAAAAAGAACTATGCACATTATACATAGTTTATACAAATAAAAAGTAGTGACTGAAATAATTTGATAATGAAATATATTATTTAGAGAACCTAGGGTTTTGAAGAAAAGTGCTGACGTTAATATTATTTTATGTCACATATTTTATTCAAAAACGGAAACGAGGTCAAGGGTGACAATATTTTTATTTTATTTTCGTTAATTGTTTTAAATGTGTCACCATTTTTATGGACGCAAATTAGGGCGACGGGCGACATCATAAAAAAAAAAGATTGAGAAGCACTTATATAGACAACCATTTTAAGTTAATAGGAATATCATAGTAAATTTCATAATAATATAAAAGAAAAACGATTAAAATTGGGTAGCTATAATTTTAAATGTATTAGAAGTATGTATTATAATATTATATGTATTATGTACCCAAAAAAATGTCTCAAATTCATTACAATAATATAATCAAAATAAACCTCAGTAAATACAAATTCTGCAGTGAATATGATATCATCAGAAATAAATTTGTATATACCACAAAGTTTAAACATAACTGTTAAACTGTCCTTAACCGCGTTGTAATGTTTAGTATAATTTTATATGTATACGTCATCTCATATTTTAATCGAATACCAAACTTAAATATTTTACTTTCGTTACTCTAATAATTTTGGAGTATGTTAAGTTATTTGTCGCTATGCGAACTTAGATAAATTGTTCGTAACAAAGTATTATGTTTACATATATTATAATAAAGTTTTACATTTTTCAAAATTTAAAATGTGGAACACTTTAATCAGAACTTTATGGCTTTTAATATGTGTTAACGTGGCGGAAATTGCTATTATATTACTTCAAAATTATGTGGACGAATACTACCAAGTCGTTAATGTCGCATCAGTAAGTGTATATAACTAATAGCTTAGTAGCATATTTTATTTTTTACGTGGGTGATAGTTTACGCAACGGTCAATGAGTATGTATATAATATAAAATTATGTGAGATGAATGCGTATAGATGACTATCCTTTAAAATGTAAAATTTAAGGGGGTTGTAAACTCGGCAGAACATTTTAGGTAATAAAATAAGTAGATTTTAAAATTGGTCCGGAAATTTAAGATAATGAAAAAGATCGGTTGTAAATTCGGCCCGATAATTTTGATCAATAAAATATAATAAGCACGACATAATTTAATCTGCAAATAATAAATAACATATATATCTATAATTCTATATATATCTTATTGTGAACAATTTTTTGTTAAAATAATATATTTAAACATCGAGACAAATAATTGATATTTCCTTATTATTGACCAAACATATGGTTTTTACTTAAAAAAATAGATTTGTAATATATATAACCTCATATTATTATAAGTTATAAGTTTATAACACTACAGTTTCACTTATAATTTCACATGAATATATTTACTTATTTTATAATAGGCACCTCTGGCACCTGCAACTTTAAACAATAACAGACTTCAATACCGAAAAAGAGTTGCACAGGATGAGCTAGGTTATATTTAAATATGATCTATATAACCTATACGGGCGCTTCCCCTCAGTAAGGCATTTGGCTGGCTTATAATAAAATAACCTTATCATATAGGTTATCTGGGATATGGGTTCCCTCAAAAAAATTCGTGGTTATGTCAGCTAGGTTAGACAATTTTACATGAATACATTTACTTATTTTATAGTAGGCACATGCAACTTCAAAAAATAGAACAAAAGGGTGAGCCAAATTATATTTAGACTGCCTAATATGTTTTAATTTTAACGATAATCGATGATAATTCATTGATTATAGGACACGATTTATCAAGGACAACCAGCAGGCACAGTAGGGAAATTTTTTAAACCACCAATGATATATTGATTTTATTTGCAGGAATTTGTATTTTTATTATGTTCAATTTTGTTTTAAAAATTTTAACCACTACATTTTGACAACCTATACATTTTAACCTAAAAAATAATAAAATATTTTTAGCATATGATTATTAGTGTTTTAATTTTATGCGTGCCATAGATCTGTCTCCTGACCACGACATTATAATAGAGTATAGACCACTATAGTTTATAGTATTTATACCATAGACCTTCACCTTTTACTAATAGATAGGCTTACTTCATGTTTCCACCAAGTCACGATAGGTAGAGCTTTTCGGTTACTGAGTTACTCAGATACTATATAAAATATATCTATATATTTATACCACGGTAGATTATTATCCACCATGATTTATACTAAACGGGCTGCATACTTGGATCATATACTAGTATATACTAGGCTGCATCATAGACCTATTAACATGTCTTATTAATGGTATACCACAGACTTCTATACTACACTATATAGAAATCTGTGTGGTATACGGACAATAATTATTGGTCCCCGAACAAAAATACTCTATGCGGACAATCGGTCCCCGTCATAATTGTATACACGGACAATATACGAGACGGGAACATTATACAGGTCTATGGACTGCAGTGGCGTACTTAGGATTTTCTTTGTATTATTGTATACAGAAAATAAATAAAACGTAGCAGTTATAATAATTTACTGATAAAATTATATTATATTCCTATATAAATATATTATATTATAGATTTTGTTGTATCAAATTGTAGATATTTTTTGTGTAGTTTTTTGTATTATTGTGTGGTTCTATTGACCACATTGGAATAAATGATAATTTTAATAATAAGAAGGAAATTACTTACAATTCATGTAGACATTTTAGATTCTGAGCGAAGCGATGAATGTATTGGTTTTACAATGATGTGTGTTTTTTTTTTTATTTTTTTTTTTATTTTTGTGTCTGTCATCACGTTTTAGGACAGAAAAAATGCTTCGATTTTCTTCAATAGTACCTTTTCTGATAGGAAAGTGAATCTAGTTGGTACTTTGGGGGTCAAAAGTCAAAATTTCCCAGTAGTTTTCATGAGCGCCTGGAAAAACAAATGAAAAATTATGGGAAAAACGGGAATTTTTACGGAAAACCAATTTTCGACAAAATCGATTTTGGTTTTTGGTATAACTCTAAAAGAAATGACCGTAGAGACATGAAATTTTGACCGAATGTTTATATAAGCATTTTCTACACATCATATCATTTTCAAAATATTCTGACTTATTTTGAGCTGTTAACGGACATTTTCAGTTTCCAATTTTTTTAGTTTTTTTTTCTATAAATGTCAATAAAATTTTATTTGTTGGGTAAAAAATCTTGAAAATTTAATAGTAGGCTTCTAATATATAGTTTCAAAGGCAGATGAAAAATATTAAAAATCTGTAGTCACAATTTTTTTTTATAGGTAATCAAAGTTCAAATTTTGACAAAATACGTAAAAATGACGAAAATGTGCAATTTATTTTGAGTTAGAAATTCATAAAAATTTTTCTTTTAAATCTAAGATTTGAAAATGTAATACAAGATTCCTCATAAGTTTGCCTAATTTTATCAATAAAAAAAAGTTTAAAAGCAAGTCATAATAAATTTTTATGAGCATTTTAAGTTCAAATTTGTACAAGATTAGATATTCACTCGATTTCTCATGTAGCGATTTTCTTATTTTGTTGCAATTCAAAAACAAATAACTGTAGATGCATGAAAATTTCACTGAATGTTTATATAAGCTATTTCTATACACCATTCAATTTTGAAAATATTTTGATTTGTTTTGAGCTGTTTACAGACATTTTTAGTTTTCAATTTTTTTAGTTTTTTTTTTTATAATTGTCAATAAAATTTTATTTGGTGGGCCAAAAAGTCTGAAAATTTAATACAAGCTTTCTTATATATTGTTACAACATCAGTTAAAAATTTTAAAAATACATAGGCACGATTTTTTTTTATAAGCATTTAAAGTTCGAATTTTGACAAAATTTGTCAAAATCTCGAAAATTATAAATCATTGTAATTAAAAAATTATAAAATGTTCAGTTTTTATAACTAAGTGTTGAAAATTTAAAACAAAAATTCTCATAAATAAATCATACTGTAACCAAAAAATCTAAAAAATATATCAACATATTTATTTTTTACAGACATTTTAATTTCAAATTTAGACAAATTTCATATTTAAACCAAGAATAATGATTTTAGTTATTTTGATATAATTTAAAAATATTATTTGTTGGTATATGAAACTTTTAGAATATATTGTTATATTTTATATACACGCAATGGCATTTTAAAATATAATTTTTTTGAGAAAAATGAATTTAACCAACTATAGTAAATACTAATGCCTATAATACTAAAATGAATTACTTTATTCACAATAATATCATCAAATACATTTAGACTTAGTAAGATATTATAGACTGACTGACCGTCTTCGCTCAGAATCGTTTTTCTTATTCAATGATATTATATCATTGGATTAAATTATTAAAATCTAACACAATCCATTACAGTGACTCACTTGTAACCTACTGTACAGCAGAGCGACATACACTTACCCGCCCTTTTTTAAGTTTGGTATAATATATTAATTGGCATTTACATTTTTAATTGTAGGTATTTGTTTTCAAAACTGGCTGTGCTTATTGTAAGAAACGTTTTGTTCTGGATTCATGAAAATTTGGTTTATAACTTTACAAACCTTACCATTGCATGTTTATCAGCATACTTTAACGGAGTCCGATAATTTTAAATGGATGCCTAGCATTTTACTCCATGACTAGTATATATTTTGTAATATAGAATATTTAATCAAAGAATACACAGTTGTAGTAAATCAAAAACAATAAATACCATAAATAATAAAAGGTTATAACTACCTACACTATACAGAAGAAAAATAATAATACACTCCTGCAACAACCTAGTAGTCACTATTTTTTAATATTTAGTTGAATAAAATAATCAAACTTTATATAATATATGAATATATAATAAGCAAAATACCACTCACTCACGTTTCATCAGTGCTCTGCATGGTCCGGTCTAAATCAGTCCAGTCCGGACCGGACCGGACCTCGGTCCGGTTTTGGTTCGACTTTATGAAATAAAACTAAGTAATGGTTCG
Organism: Nasonovia ribisnigri; assembly: GCA_027563435.1. Classification (NCBI taxonomy): domain Eukaryota; kingdom Metazoa; phylum Arthropoda; class Insecta; order Hemiptera; family Aphididae; genus Nasonovia; species Nasonovia ribisnigri. The sequence goes on along the minus strand of JANEHU010003356.1, from coordinate 17,478 downwards.
GTTCAGTCTGGTTTAATTAATTTAAAAAAAATCGGTCTAGCCCTATCAGAAATATTTAGTGAGCAGTTTGGTTCAGTCTCAAATAAAACTATTTAATTTGATTTCGATCTGGTCCGGTCCACGTATAAGACCGATTCAGATAACGGTGCGGTCTTCGGTCCCTGTTACGGAATTATGGTCCGGTCTTCGGTAGTTCGGTCCCGGTTATGCCATTACGGTCTATAATTATTATTTTTATTATTTATCAATAAATAATTTGTTTGTCCCGTATTGTCATAAATAGTATTTGGTAGAATCAATTCCTTTTAATTATATAGGTATATCTATAGAATCTTATCTTCAAAGTAATATCTTAATGTATAAAATATTATTATAAAATATTTCCAATCATAAACCTATAGGTCTATGTTTCCAAGTAATATGTATAAATAACTATTTTATGTAAAGATATTGGAATTTATTATTGTTATCTTTTTTCGTCGACCGATCAACGTTTGACGCCCAAGTGCCCGACGACTGTTGCCAATTGCCAACAACAAATGTCACAACAAATGTCAGTGTCGCGCCTTCTTAATGCATTGATGAACCGGTCTATTAATTGTTTTTAAAAAAAAAAATTGGTCTGGTCCGATTTGGTCTTACTTCAATTAATATCGGTTCAGTTCGGTCTGTTAATTGTTTGAAAAAAAAAATAGTCTGGTCCGATTTGGTCTCATTTCAAATAACATCGGTTCGGTTCGGTCTGTTAATTGTTTAAAAAAAAAATGGTCCGGTCCGGTTGGCTCAACATGTTTAGCAACAGGAATCAGTTAAATTCGGTTCAAACCGTCAAATCATAGTTCAGTCTGGTCTAGTTTCGGTCTAAGCTCTGATTAACTGGTCCGGTCCAGTCCACAAAAACACGGACCGTGCAGAGCACTACGTTTCATACACTCACTCATTCATCGTGACATCTCAAAAACGTAACATCCATTACAGTGACTTCCCTAGATATCTAATGTACTCTATGTACAGCAGAGCATGACCAACTTGCCTGCTTTTTTTGCTTGTTTTTATTCAACAACGAAAATTAAATATATATTAAAAGATTAAATTTTAAATATAAAAGAACTAAGTCAATATAATATCATGTGTATAAAATTCCAATATATATACATCATACATTACATAATAATATTATTAAAATTTAAAACATAATTAGATATTAGAAGTATATTTTTTTGAGTCTGGTCTTGTTACCAGTTAAGTTGAATAAAACAGCACTTAGTCGAAAACAGTAGTTTCTTCCATTTTGTGTTAGTTCGATGTCATTGCTCCAGTTATATTTGTATTTTTACTCCGATAAACCACACTTAAGTAACCTAAAAATAACGTGTCAGCCAGCATGAGACCAGAATAAAGTAGAAATTCGTGTGCCTAAATCACAAACAAAATCGATATAATATTAAATGTACTACCTATAAATATTTAACTATGAAAATATATACTAATATTAATAGATACTTGATTTTTAAATGATATTGTTGAAATGATAACGACCAATAAATTTCCGAGTGCCATTGTCAATAAACTAACAGCGGCTATGAACGACTTCATACTTATTGGGGCCTATAATTAAACATTTCATATCAATTACAATAATATTAATCAATTATAAACGAATTATGAGTTATGTATTTATATAAATGTTAAACATCTAAACATGTAATATTTTTCACAGCTTTCGATTGTGCACAGTACTGTGATATTAATATTTTACATGTGTAATTTTATATTTTTAGGAAAAAAGGTAATATGTTAAGGCATGGCAATCAAATATATCAAAAATCTATTTATATAAATGTTATAAAAATATATGAATCTTACTAAATAATATTATATTATTATTGATATATATGAATATATATTAAATAATATATTATTAACAAAAATGTTATGTTTACTTGATTATAGATAAAAAAATCCACAAAGCATATATTTTAACTAAAATCGCTAAATTAAAAAAAAAATATACCTCAGTAAATGCAAATTGTATGATAGTGACCATAAATATGATGTCAGCTATACTCATGAATAAATATTGTGGAAGCTGCCACAAAATGTGAATATAGTTTCCTTCGTCTTTGGTAAATAATCGTACATCCTATATATATATATATATATATATATTTGTTATTTTAGTTACAGTGAACTTTCTAAATTTGCTTGTAGTTCATAAGATATAAATTAAAATCTACAGGTCAAGTAGTCTATAATGTTACCATTTTTTCGCCATTTCGTTGTAAAGTAAGTGTATAAAATGTCGCTGGTATTATGTCCATAGTTGGCGTGTGCAACATTTTTCCATTGTAGAATACATTATATCTATTTTAGATTTGATTACACAGGTTAAGGTTATATAATTTGTAAACATTAATGATTGAAATTATAAAAAAAAAATATTTGATGTACTCACTTTCCAACTTCTATAGTATTAAAGTTCATCCCTCGAAACCGAGACAGAGAGTACGAAGTAAGAGAATTGTGATTTGCACAAGTCAGTGTAATGTTATCGTCAAAATCAAATGTATGGTCGACCAAAACTCTAAAGTAAATATTTTATTTCTGTTTTTTAATATTTTAGGTACCTAATACTACAGACTATGTTTAGATACTAACCTTAAATTCGGGTTTCCAAACTTTTCTTTGACTAAAGTGTCATGAATACCAATACGATTTAATGCAATTGTGTTTGAACTAAATCGGGTCAAGTGATAAGAAATCTCCTAAAAGGATTTGAAAAACAATCGTAAAAATTGTTTGATTTAAAAATTTCACGAAAATGGATGTTGAATAAAAAAAACGAGAAAATACTATGTTATTACTAACTTAAGCTTGTTTTTTTTATCATTATATGTATAATTATGTATTGAATATGATTAAAAAACATTTTTTTTTCGTCCATTATTTCCAAATAGAAAAAAAATTAGGAATAAAGATATAGTACCTAGTACTAAATATTTAATATATTATAAAGTAAACTTAAAAATAAAGGTGACCCAACGACAATGACGAGTTAAACTCAAACACTTAATAAGAAGGTAAACAATATCTAATTTTTTTTCTGATGAAGTAATCCACTTTAAATTTGTCAAATTTTATGAACCATGCAGTTTATAATAAGTATTATAGAAGTTTTACTCTCAAAATATTATTAAATTGAATCATATTAATTATGTCTTGTTAAGTAATATTGTATATTTTACTACTATTTCCTCCGGTGTTGCTTTTAACCCTCATATTTGTTTATATCTAACATTTCTTTATTTGAGACTATAAAAGTGACGATTTGATGCAAGTATTTACCACATTTGCCAGAGTAACCATTGGCCGCCAATGGGAACCATTTATACCTATATTAAAAAATACTAATGTCTACTAATTATTTCTGCCATCACTATTATAATCTGTAAGATGTAACCAATGCCAAACATTTATAATTGAAAAAACTCCAAAATATTCATCGTGAATCTCAAAATCCATGCAAATTTTGCTAAATCCTTTCTTATAGTTGGCACTTACATTAAACAATATAGTGTCAAGTGCTGTAATTCCAAGTCCGTACCTATAATATAGTTTAGTCTCTACGTTGATTCTCTGTCAGTCAAGACAAAACCACTTATATATTATAGAGATAGTATCGAAATCTTTACTTTTCCTTCGATTATTGTTATAGTGGTATTGAACTCGTAGTTGTTCGACTCAAAATTGCAGTTTGATTCAAAACGTAATGAGATCCCGACGACCATAACAGCTTCTGAGGTATTCTGAGACACAACTGCATGACTGACGTTGAACATTTCGAGTGGACCGATTTGATTTTGTACTTGTATCGATTTTGATTGTATGAACACATGGCAATCGAATCCATTGTAAATGTATAACCGCCCTTGTCCAGATGGTATCTCAGTTGTGTTACCCTTTAAAAAATCAAAGAGAAAAGAGTAAAAAAAAGAAAAAAAGTTATACGTCTGAAAAATAGTATTACAACTATTTTAAACTGCAGTAGTGTCGCGAACACAAATGCTATGACTGCCAGGACACCGCAAAAGGTGAGCTTTTGTAATGGTTTCCGGAGTCCTATCGCTGCAAACATCGGATACAGAACGACGTCAAAAAGGACGAGTATAAGTACGCCAAAAAACGGTACTAGCATCTGGATTTGATCTGGTTTGATTGTCCAGTTTAAGAAGTCCACGCGACCGTTCATCACCATGGCTTGTAACGTCCACCTTGAACCCTATACCAACATAGATGCCAAGTCAGCGATTTCAATTCATCTATCTTATACACCTTTACATAGGTTGACATTAGATTGGTTTTTTTTTTGGCTTGAGGTGGAGGGGGGATTTGCAGTGTCCAAATAAAGTGGTCCACACCTCGATTACTATTACAGTAAAACTTCCGTTAACGGTCACCTATGTAGCGGTCAATTTTTTTGGTCCCGTCGTGTGTTATCCTAGTGTTAACCTACCTCTGTAGGACGGGCACCTCTAAAAAGCGGTCATTATTTACAGTCCCTTCGGTGACCGTTATATGGAAGTTCTACTGTATTACATGGTTCATGTATGTACAATATACATACAAATCCGTTTTAGTGGGTGGGTTGCAATTTCTGGGCGGTTCACCCTCCAGAAACCCCTAACAGATGTCCACCTATGTCTTTAACATTCTTCAAAGTTGCCAATATGATAGGTACTGTACCGGTTGTTCGTACAACGACCAAAATACCGGATACGCTATGAATACACTGATCACGTTTAGGACCGACCTTGTGTCAGATATCTCAGATTCAGTGTACTTTCCTTTTGCGTTGTCCAACCAGTGGGATTTGGACGGAGCCGCCAAAGCAAACTTCGCTCGTAGCGCATACTTAAAATTCAAAATAGAGAATAGTGTTAAAACATTCAAGAACATTTTTGGTCTTTTTATGTATCTACAATGGGATTAAGCAAAACTTACAAAAATACAACCAAACATCCTGGTTAAGCCGTTATTTACCGGTTTTTTCTTCACGTACATGTTTTTTCCAGTTACGAATATCACTGTGAAATGGAAAATGGAATACTGCAGTTATATAATGTATAGGTATGTTGCATAATAAATGTATTTTAAATTTTTAAGCGGTGTGATTGAGAAAAACTTGTGAATGGATTGTGAATTATGATCTTGGGCGGGGGAAGAAGATTAAAAATGTTTTCATCCATTCTTGAATCATGCAGTGAAAAAATAAATACTTAAATTTAGAGTGAATTACCTATGGGTTTCATTATTTCCTCTCTGGATAATAACTATTGTAAATAGTAAATATCAAAAATACATATATACCTACCAATAAAAATAAACATCATAACGGTCGGCACGCCGAAAGCTAACGGAAAACACGTGTCTCTGCCAAAACAATGTATGCTGTGTCTCAGTTCGGGCATCAAAAAAGTCGAGATCAACGATCCAGCGTATACAGCCAATGTAAATTTGGTTGTGAAGTGTTGTAATTGTTTTTCTTGTTGAGGCAATTGAAATTGATCTCCACCAAACGCAAAAGCACATGGTTTTATACCACCCGTACCAACGGATATCAAAAATAACCCGAGGAAAATAAAGATTCTAAAAAAAAAAATAACACAAATGTGAGATGGTGATTTGAGATAGTTTGGATCTAATATATGTTTTATGATGAGAACATATTTTGATATACCGATCAGTGAAGAATTTATCTTACAGCTAGGTATCGGGCAAACGTCAGTCTTACTCAAAGTTTCAGATATTATTTTTATTTATTTTATATTACTTAATATGATTTAAAATTAAAAATAAATAATAATATTATACTCTGTCCAGCCAAGGTCAGAGTAGATAGATACGATCACTATCACACGTAATTAAACAACATTTGTTTTATAATATAAATATAATAAATAATGTATATGATTGCCTGAAGATCCTTTAATCGTCATTCTTTTATTACTGATACACATTTAAATTGTTTTTATGTTTTTGTTGTACAATTTGATTATGTATGATTTCCAACTTTGATAAAAATGCAATCAATATTTTGTACATCATTTTAAAATAATGCCATTAAGATACACTTAACTGATACTAAAAAGCTAAAATTAATATATCAGGTTAGGTTATATAGGTTGCATATATTATAATACATATAGATATTTGATTTATGATACTATCTATAGTAAAATGTAATTCAACGGGCGATCGGTATTTCTGTATACCTCTATAGTCTATCGTATTATTCAAGCCATCAGAAAATTACCTTTATTTCCTCAGCCAATCAAAACAAGGCGTGAGGTGTAAAAGATAAATTAATGGTTCCAAGATTAGGTACCAGTATTATCAATTGGTATTCCTATTTCTGAAACACTTAATTTGTGTTTTAAATGTGTGAAGGAGGTTGTAATAAAAAAAAGAATCAATGTATTATTAAATTGTAAACTGTGAATTGAGCATATTTTAAACATTTACTGATATTTAATTGGTAGTGTCTTAAAACAAAAAAATGATTAGACTAAGACGTATATACTATTTTTCAATAAATAAATCTCATACGTACATGATATAACAAAATAATATTGAGGATTAGAGAAATATCGATCATAGATTTCTAATTGTATTATTAAAGACTGTCAACTGATAGTTTCCTGTTGGTGGAATGGTTGCAAATAAATAGGTACCGAACACTTAACTATATAGTCACGGGCTGAGTATTGATGATGAGATCAACGCGAGGTTGATTGATGTAGTTACCTATTCAGTGTATTATTTTGCATGGACAGGTAGTCAAAGTTTAATCGAAATCGTCGAAGAAAATGTGTTATACAATTTGTTGGAAACTTTTTAAGGGACAAATATATGCTGGAACCTATCAATTTAAAACCGATTGCTGAATTCTACGTAAATAATGATTGCGTATCAGGAATTAATAATATAATGTATTTAAAATAATTGTTGATTAACTTTTGAACGTCGAGGCTGAACATATTTGCAATCGATGTGCTGGTGAGCACGATGCATCCCAGTACGTAAATTGACGACAAATATATTGTTGTTCTAAAAAAAATATAATAAACACCATAATTTTAAAACATCAGCTAGGTACCCAAGTTATTTATGAAGATTAAATATGAAACCAAATGACCCCAGCGTACTTGAATTTTCCCCAATAAGAGTCTGCTAAGATAGAACACGGCAATGGCACGAAGTACGATAGAAATATGAAACTGTGATATATTATTGTCGAATCATCTCCGTTGAACTTCAATATTCTTGTCAGGTACAATATCAAAACAGCTTAACAGATTATTAATAAATTATGAAATAAGCAAAATTGTACATCTTTAACCGCTGTAACTCACTCTATTAACTCACTTTTCAATCCAAAATAGGTAAATCGTTCACAAAATTCACTGACCACAATATACCAAGTACACTTGGGGTATTTCTAAAAAAACAATAATTTTTTTTGTAAATGTAGGTTAAATATTATGTAGATGATTGATCGTGAATTATCGTAAAATATAATGGCATGCATAATTATTATATTTATCCAAATAGTTGGGGCTAGGTAATAAAACATATTTTTATCACCTATATTATGTCGAAAACCGTCTGTATTGAGCAGTGATTTTATTTTTGATTGATAAGAAAACGATATAAGTATAATGTGTGCACATTACACTCAAATATATTTGTTCAGATGTCCTCCTTTATACCAATATACCAACTCATATTTAGTGTTGAAATAAAGCGTATTATGTAAATTTAGGAAAATATAGATATTATTGTGATATGTTATTATTAATTTTAGTAGTATTTAACTGACGATTCAGATACCTACTCTTGCTCAACTGCTCACTCACAAATCGTTCACAAAATTAATTGACCACGATAAACCATGTATATTTGGAGTATTTCTAAACAAATAACTTTTTTTGAAAATGTAGATTCAATATTCTGCGGAGTTGTAAAATATATTTGTATAATGGTATACATAAAAATTGTTAATATTTAAAATCGTCGGGGCTAATTAAAGCAAAACCTCCATCACGCCTATTATGTCGAAACCCATCTATATTGAGCAAATACATTTTATTTTTGAATAATAAGAGAACGTGATAAACTGATAAGTAATGTGTGCACATTATACTCAAACACATTTTATCGGTTTCTCCTCTATACCTGCAGATGGCGAATACCAACTCATTTATTTAGTGTTGAAATAGAGCTATTCACGTAAATATTTTAAAATATAGATATAATGATTGATATAATTCATTATTCATTTTGAACATAATGGGCGATTGTAAATTGCACTGATTACACCTAACATTTTTTAGCGAAAAAACATATAAACAGTACTAACTTTTGATCTGTAAAATAATTTGAAGTTAAAATTAAATTTGATTAAAAAGAGTAATTACCTATATTTTCCTACCTCTAGGGATAATATTAATTACAAAACGTTTTCAATTTCATATACCAACATTTTAATTGCCAAGATATTTGAATCTTTGATTATCAACGTGTGGATTATGATGAATTATGAAATCATACATTTGTCAGGTTGACATTTTGTTCTGACAAAGCGTATAAAGTTAAATACTATTTTTCCAAACTATATATATGTACCATAAATTTAAAATTTTAAATGAAATGTTTAATAGTTTTTATGTTTTGTATAATTGTCCACTTACAATTTTTTTGTATAAAATCGGTGGATTGTACATCTACTTAGTACCAGACATCGGTCATGTACCTACCTATAGATTTATTTTTCAAAAAATGTATTGGTGGAATTTAAATATTATAAATCCTACCCTGAAATCAAAGAATTTACATGCATCCAACCTAATATTGTTGAAAAAATATCCGAATGCAATTTACATAACACATTTGGACGACTGTTTCGAATTAAAATATAAATATTGGTAAAACTTTACTGAAAATAAATCCAATAGAGGTAAAAAGTTAATTGGTGAGATAAAATGACAGATTGTACATTTATTGAAACGAAAAGTAAAAAGTGTTATTTTTATATAATAGTGTGACCCATAAAATTGAAAAATATTCGTGGTTTTTAAAATAACATTTAAATATATTTTTTACATATCAACTCACTAATTTTCCCTTTTGATGAGACATCAAATCCATTTTGTGCTGAAAAAAAAACTGATAATGTCTTATCACAATATTTAATAAATATATTATTCCGTGGAACCGAACGTTTTAAATTTCTGCAGGTACTCAATAGGTATGTACTATCAACGTTCCTGAACTTTGTAGTTTTTAGAATCACTTATTCATACTGGTGGATTTGCAGAGACTTATCAAAGCATTTGTTTTACAATGTTTAAAGTGGAATCTTGGAGATATCATATGACATATACCTACGTCCATACCAAATCCAAATATATATCTCACATAAAGTTTCATCGAGTCGAGTACATTGAGAGTATGAACCTAAATATTTTCTATAACATACATGTTTTGATAATATTGTATATTTGTTTTATATTTAAATTAAAGCAATTAATCCGACACTACTCGAAATAATCTTTTTTTTTATCACTCAGTTTACGGATTACGAATCTAGGTTAAAATATCCAACAAATAAAGTATTCAATTAAATAAAAAACTATGAAAAATTCGGCTTAAAAAAACAAAATGTTTATTATTATATTATTAGAGTTTGATTGCTAAATTTTTATAATATATTATTTTTTTATGAATTATGAACGACTATTGCCTATAATATATAAACGCGAATAGGTAATAATTTAAAGTGTTTAATTAACACTTTAAAATTAAATATAATTTAAAAATGTATAGCTAAATGCGTTTTCCATTTTTCGATGTCAATCTTTTGACGTTTGCTGGTGCGTATACGCATCGTAACTTTTATCAGTAATGATTTGAAGATAGATAACATTAAAAAACACCATATTATTTGTCACGACTAGATGAATTCAATGACATTATAAAAATTGTATTACGTATCATTAATCATTTTTTTTAAACTTATAGTTATAATAATAATAATAATTAAAATAATAAAATATTGAAATATTTGCAGCTTATAGGTAGGCGTGGCTATTACAATTAAATGTAGACGTCAAAGGGTTTATATCATTCTTCTTTTTTTAAAACAGGTTATTTTAATTACTTTTTAATCCAAATTTGTTACCCATGTCCGTTGGTTTTTTTTATCTCCTGGGTATTTTCATCTTGTTAGATATTCTGATCTTGGATTTTATTATATATTATTAAAAATACCTACTTAGGTGTATAATATAGAAAAAAATATGTAATTTATTTAGTTATTTAGTATATATTTTAAGTTTCTTAATGTACGAAACAATTAAACCAAACTATATTCACTAGATCTTATGAACACAAATTATGTTAGTATTATAGTAGAAAGTTATTTTCCATCTATTCTTGAATAAACGGTAAAAAAAATACTTAAATTGTGAGTAAATTGGTAATGGGCTGTAAGTAAATGGTTTTACATAATTGTACAATAAATACATTCATCGCTACGCTCAGAATCTAAAACATATACGTCAGTGAATTCAGATTTTTGTCACCATGAATATAGAGGTATTTTCATAATGTTTGATGACAATAACTATATTTTTGTCGTTTAATATATATTTTTTTCTTATATTTATAATATTTTTAATTTTTTTTTTCATAATTAAATTCACACATGAAAAAAATGAGGTAACTTGTGTTACGTCGAGTTAGTATTATTGGCATAGGTGATTTGAACATTCGTATTATTTATTTTTTATATGAAACTTCGCACAAATATTAATTATTTAAGTCATTACTATAATAATTATTATTAACATTATTATTGAATACAACAACGTAAGTATTCATCTAAGGACATAACTATGTTGTCATTTTCGCTCTAGTTGAGTGCCATTGCGTCAATCATGTCCGTATTCTTACTCCGATAAACCACGTTGAAATAAGCTAATAACAACGTGTCGGCAAGCATGAGACCACAGTATAGAAGATATTCGTGTACCTAGATGACATACAAAAAAAGCTATGACAAATCATATGTGCATACAATTTATTATCACAACTAATAATTAATAAATACTTGGTTTTTAATTGATATAGTAGATATGATTACGACCGCAACATGTTTCCAAAGGCCGTTGTCAATAAACTAACAGCGGATATGAACGACTTCAAGTTTATCGGCGCCTATATCAATATATCAACAATCACAATATTATTAAATAATAATATTAAATATTTAAATGGAAATTTCAATAAAATAAATATGGTTTGCAGTTTTTAAACGATATGTATATAGTAGTAAAATAGTGAACTAAATATATAAAAATAAATAATATCAATAAATGAAAAAACATAAACCTCTGTAAATTCGAATTTGTTAACTTCGACCACGAATATGACTTCAGCCATAGTTATTAGTAATATTCGATATACTTCGTTTTTTCGATATACTTTTTTAAATTTTTTTTACATATTTTAATATTTTTTTTACATATTTCGATAAAAATAATTACATATTTATGTACATATTTTGATTTTTTTATTACAATAAAATCCGTTCCCTAGTTATTACCAAATACTGTGGTAGCTGCCACAAGATGTGAATATAGTTTCCTTCATCCTTGGTAAATAATCGTACATGCTATATATATTTATTATAACATTATACAAATCGATTGTATTCAATAGATATTAATTCCAATTATCAGATCGAGTATTTTATTATCTTACCATTTTATCACCATTCCGTTGTAATAAAAGTGTGTAAAATGTTGCTGGAATTAACTTTATTGTTGGCGTGGTCAATATTTTTCCATTGTAGTGTACATTATATCTGTTTTAAATTAAATTTTTTATGTTAAAATCAAGTTATTTACAAACAATTATTATGATGAAAGTATTTGGTACTCACTCCCCTACCTTAACTAAATTAAAATTCATCCCACGAAACAAAGAGAGAGAGTACGAGGTTAATGAGTTTTGATCTGCACTGGTTAAAGTGATATTATCATCAAAATCAAATGTGTGGTCCATCAAAATTCTAAAGTAAATTGTTTTCGTAATTCGTAAAATGATTTAGTAAGATGATTGTATTACTGATGTAAAATACTTACTTACCTTAAATATGGGTTGACAACGTCATCTTCTTGTGCAATGCGTACTTGAAAACCAAACGTAAAGCACGAGTTGAGACTATATATGTTTTAGTTTTAGTTATGTATATTAAAAACCCGGATGGTCATTCATCCGGGAACTAGCGACGCCTGAAGATGTTTGATCTTAGAACATATTAGTGACTGAGGCCAACCACCGAGCTACACCAGGCCCCCTGATATGTATTAATTAAAACACGTTTAGTGTACAATACTTATAAAAATGCAGCCAAACGTCCTGGAGATGGCGTTTTTTTGTGGTTTCTTCTTCACGTACACGCTACTTCCGGATAAAAATATTGCTGTGTAAAATAATTTTGAAGTTAATAAGTTATCTATTTTTGAAAATTGTGATCAAATTACTTGATAATGACTTCATAGTGAATCTTTTTAAAAGGTTCTTTAAATTATTTTTATTTTCTTGAAAAATATTTTTTGTTACCTATACCTACATTACCTTCATAAAAATATATTTTATTTTTTTTAATGGAATTTTACATTATTGTTACATATATAAGTAGAATGTTTTTCTGGGAATTTTAATACATACAAATATAATTTATTTAGTAATAAATATTTAAAATGTCGATGAGTAATTAACAGTGTTCACACATGTAGTGGTCCAAAATGTTACCATTACATTCAACTCATCTAAATATTAAATACCTAATCATAGTTATAAGTACTTAGTGTGTTATGTATTTTAAAATAGTATTAAATTAAAATGATGTTATATGCTGCCTTTTAAAAAAGTAAAATCATACAAAATATGTATATAACGATAAAAAATAGTAAAAATATAACTTTTTCCAATAATGTCGTTCCGAAACGACTTTAAAAAATGTGAAAAAAATTTTTCCAAAATTGGTTGTGTACTATTCGGAGTTATCGGTTGTTTAACTTTAAAAAAACTTCCTTGTATTTTATACTAATAGCAGTAAACATCAGTAAGGCCGGCACGCCGAAAGCCAAAGGAAAACACGTGGCTCTGCCAAGACAATGGACGTTTTGTCTCAATTCGGGAGTCAAAAACGGCGAGATCAACGAGCCTACGGCAATGGCCATTGTGAACTTGGTGGCGTAGTGCAGTAGATGTTTTTCTTGTTGGGGCAGCTGGAATTGATCTCCACCAAATGCGAAAACGCACGGTTTAATGTCACCCGTGCCGACGGCTATTAAAAATAATCCAAAGAGAGAAAAGACTCTAAGAATAAAAACAGAAAATAATCTTGACAATTTTTTTTAGCAACATGTACAATAAAAAAGTATATCTCGTATAGGTACTGCGGAAACGATAGGTTCAAGTGTTATCTATTTGGCGTAGAATACGTTTTGAGAGAACGGTATCGGATATTTCACTATACGTTTTTGTTCCAAGCCGAGAACGATGCGTGATTAACTCTATAAACTCTAAAACCAACTTTAAGTCAGTTCGAAGCACTTACAATAATTGTGTCCCGTTATAGGTATATAATAGTTGTACACTGAGCGCATATGGTCAAAGATTAAACGAAGTTTTTTGGAGGAATTTTTTTTTTCGCTATTCTGGAACGTACAGATAAAAACGTATTCTACGTAGATAAAGAATATTTCTCGGGACTTAATTGTATTATATTATCTATTGTAAAATCATAGTTTATTAACTTTTGAACTTCGAGACTGAACATAATATAATCTGCCATCGAAGAACCGGTGAGCACTACACTTCCCAAAGCGACAAAGCGTATACCATTGACAACGATAAAATCGTTCTGAAAAAAAATGGTAAATAATCAATCCCAACACAGCGATTAAGATTGTTATAGGTAGTGATTTAATGTGGGTTATCGGCTTACTTGTATTTTCCCCAATAAGAGTCTGCCAGGATCGCACCAGGCAACGGCATAAAGTATACGCCAAAAATAACGAAACTGTGATAAATTATTGTAGAATTGTCAACATTAAATTGCAATATTGTTGTCAGATACAAAATCAAAACGGCTAAAATAGATTATTATTTGTTTTTATAGATATCATTATGTAATATTAGCATGATACCCAGTCCAACGTCCGAATTAGACTATTAGTGGCAAAAGAATTTTCAGTGTTTTTGAAAAATTTGAAAAACCAGTAGAACTTCAGATATAAAAATCGCCTTTCCTTTTGATAATATAATAGGTATCGAGCGTTACGAGAAAACGATAATTCTCGAAAATGTTCACTGCCCAAGCGGAAACATCTGAACGCCGTATAAGATGTTATCACATCAAAAATATTCGTTTTTCATGGTCCAAGAAATTCTTTTTCGTGGGTAAACCATTTTAAATCATAAAATACGGTGCTCGCCACTCGGTGTATTTCGATACCTATTGATGATCAGTAATTTGTAAAATGTACATTATACACTCAAATATATTTGTTTTTAGGTAACTATGTTTTTATTTGAATACTCAGTAGTCAGTGCCCATTGTTGAAAAAGCGAATAACGTAAATTACAGAGTGACCGCATTATATTTTTTAGGTGTACCTATTACACAACTATTTTTAGTTGCGCATCTAATATTTTTCTATTATTTAAATAAAATAAGTAAAACATTGGTAAAAAAAATTGACAAGATAAAAATGAAAAAATAACAATCTAAACAAAAACCATTTTTATAGACTCCCATAAAAAATATTTGTGGTTTTTATAGTTATAAGTAATATTATAACAGTATAATATAACTCATCAATATTTTCTTTTCATCAGATGTGACATGTTGTGCTGAAAAAAATGAATCTGCTGATTGTAATGCTAAAATTTTAACCAATTCACCAAATTGGGATCTGCAAAATGAGTTCAAACGAGTTATTAGAAAAGGAAAACTGTGATTTTATGTGTTTTTTATGTGTTTTTTATTGTATATTATTATTTATTGTAAATTGTTTTTATAATTAGTTATTTGTATGTTAAGTTGCCGAAAATATCTGTATTTTTAAATTTTTTTTTTATCCTTTCGATTGAAATATTTGAAATAGTTAAATATTTGTAAACTAATGTATACGAAACAAATTATAGTCAATTTAGTTTTCCATCATTTGTGTCTTAATGAATTTTTTGTAACATTTTGTTTTCTAGAGTCATGTTTAAAAATATTAAAAAAATGTATAATATTGAAAACCTTCTATTTTTGTAACTTAAGAGGTTTTGCGGCACAGGGTAAAATTAAAGAATTTGCATGAAACTTTTTTTGTATGATTTTTTTTTGTAACTGAACTTTTTAAGAGGGGAGGAGGAGGGGGTTATCTGAAAAAAAATCATAAATGAAAAATAAGGAGCACCCTTAACAACCAGTCAACTTAACCATTTTATGATGACTTACTTTTGTGAGAGAAAGTTAATTTTGCGTTAAAATATAGAATGAATTAAAAAAGATAATTAAGTACTCAAAAACTGAATTATCGCAAAAACACACATAATATTATACTGTTCAAAAATTATATCAATAAATCCATTTATGATAATAACTGTTTTATTTTCTGTAACCAATTGCAATTTTACATAAATTATTTTTCATGACCCAACAAATTCCTTCGTCTGGGTAAAAATTTTGTAATTATGTTATTTGTGTATATTTCGGTTTAATATTTTAATAACCTTCATGACTCATTAAAAAATTGGTCTAGCCAGTCTAGCCAGTTCCTCCGCCCGCAAAAGCAAACAAAAAAGTAAGTAACACAGATTTTTAATATGGTCAAATATTAGCATAGAACAATATTAGTGATTTTGAGTATAATATTTTCTTAAAAATGTTGCTTTACAAACCAGATAGATTGCGCCACTGGTGGTATTCTTACTATTTCTTGGCTCAAGTTTTCGTAGACCTGAGTTGGGTAGATAAAACTATATGTTTACTACCTGCTTCGTAGTGTGCTCCTTAAACAAAAATAAAAATTTCTTGACGATGGACAAAAAGTTACTAAGAGCTAACTCAATTTAAACTTGGGTAATTTTTTTTTTTAATGTTAAAATGTAGCCCTTAAATTCAGTTTTTTAATTTTTACATAAGGAACAAAAATCTACCGGGATAAAAAGTAGCCAATAAGATCCTCTTTGCAACAGATTTACAACTATGGAAATGCGATAGTGCTTAATGTGCGAATGAATCATTGTCAATGTAAATACATGCTCACCGTCAGTCGTCTTAGATTCATGCAAAGGTTAAGAATAATAAACGAACAGAATGGCAATATTTTTGAAATAAAAAAATTTGTTTGTCAGTAACAATACAAAATTGAATAATAATAACTATAGCTGTTTTTTCTCCTATGTTATCAATGATGACCGAAAATAAACGAAAACAATTCTAGGAGTTCTCTTGAAGTCACGTTATCCGTTTTTTACACTTGATATAAAACAATAAATAGGTACCTAAGTATAGTCGATTCATTTTCTGAATATAATTCCTAATACTATTTCAACATTAAAATTGTTTAGCTAGTGTTATATTATTATAAAATTAAATTAAATATGACTGATTACAAATGTATCAACAAGAAGTTGGTAGGTACATTGATTGTAACGAAGAAAGTTTAATATTAACAAAATGTTTGCTGTTCTTAGTACATAAATATTTATATTTTAAATCACAAATTTCTTATTTCGATCAGATATCATATCCATTTAATAAAATAAATAAACAAATTATTTTTTAACCACATTATTATTAAGTATCGTATTGCATAATTAATTAATTATAATTACCGAACTGTAAAGTCAAAAGTGTTGGTGTTTCAGATCGAATTCGTGTGTTCAGTCAACCATGTCCGATCTCGAATTATTATGTTATTTTTAACAAACATTCATTCTCTCTGATTTTGCAGCCGTATTTAATCAAACCATTTACAGTTCAACACTTCTTTTGAGTCAATAAGACTTACAATGAGTTATCAAGTTAACAATGTTCATCACACATGGCAACATTTACAGTTGACAATGTTGTGTAAGAGATTAATTATCAAAAGTAGGGACATCGGTAGATATGTAAATCGAATTGATTATAATACCTAATAATATAATATTGAGTGTAAGAATACTAAACGTGTTAATGGGGAATTAAGGAATTTAACATAATTATGCTTTATTAGGCCGAAATTCAAGATAATCTTTTTTAGCACCCAGTTTACATATGAAGTAGTGTCTGACGATTATTCAATCGTAAAATAAATGATTAATTTTCCAAATACTGGTGACGTACAATAAAATATGTTCTAT
>JANEHU010003354.1:0-35801 GCA_027563435.1 Nasonovia ribisnigri | reverse complement strand
AAAAATCTAAAAAATATATCAACACATTTATTTTTTACAGACATTTTAATTTCAAATTTAGACAAAATTTCATATTTAATCCAAGAATAATGATTTTAGTTATTTTGATATAATTTAAAAATATTATTTGTTGGTATATGAAACTTTTAGAATATATTGTTATATTTTATATACACGCAATGGCATTTTAAAATATAATTTTTTTGAAAAAATGAATTTAACCAACTATAGTAAATACTAATGCCTATAATACTAAAATTAATTAGTTTATTCACAATAATATCATCAAATACATTTAGACTTAGTAAGATATTCCCTCAGAATCGTTTTTCTTATTCAATGATATTATATCATTGGATTAAATTATTAAAATCTAACACAATCCATTACAGTGACTCACTTGTAACCTACTGTACAGCAGAGCGACATACACTTACCCGCCCTTTTTTTAAAGATGTCTTCTCAACATAAGGATTTTGAGATTCATGGGGGAAAATGAAATTTTTTTTGTTTATTTTATTAATAAATTATTGAAATTGGTTTCTTAGTCAAATGGGGTAAAATCTGATGTCAAAACTTTTTAAAATAGTACCTAGAAAAAATTAATTTTTAATGAATCAAAGTGATCTAATATATAATAATAATCATGAATATTAATAATGATTATGATGTAATGGGAATCACTGTGTTTAATATAAAAACTGATAAAAAATAAAGTTATAACAAAATAAAACTACACACAGGTGAAGCCGAGTTATTCAGCTAGCGTTAGATAACACAATTAAATTATTATAATACATTTAGATATCTTACATAACTAAAATATTAATATTAATAATTACATATTTTTTTGTTTTTATATATATATTATTACCACTTAGAAAATTCATGTTTATTGAACAAAATTAGTTAGGGCCAATTTTGATAGGTTTTATATTTCTAGAACATAGAATTAATAAAAAATTAGTTGTAAAGCCCTTCATATATGGCATTTGAATAGGCTCTGTACCATAGGTGTGCACACGGTGGTTGCAGGGTATGCAACTGCACCCCCAGCGAGTTCACCTTAGAAATAGATAAATAATTATTTTTTTTTTGGTTTATAATTTTTTTCAAACCCACCGTGTCACACGACGAGTGCTGGTACCCTATGTACGATATACGATTGAAATCGTATTCTGCAGGTATCGCGGATTCTGCATTTTTTTTTTATTAATCCTCGCCTGACTTGTAATGTGCAGGCTAGGTAACATACTAAAATGTTCAATCTGTTTGTACTGTGCACCCTCAGCAAAAATGTCCTGTGCACGCCTACACTCAGGACATGTTGTCCCCAATTATCAATCATAATTGTGAAATTGTTTTGAATAATTATTAAAATGTATTGTTTGTTAATTTAATAGCCTGGAAATGAATGACAAACATGATGAACCACCACAAGTGGCTGACGGGTATGGTGTGTCTGTGGCGTATGCATGCCTAGTCGATGCTGTTCGTGCTATTCAAATTGAAGTGCATCCCGATATACATCAATCTGTTGTGTCTCCGCCTTCAACCACAGCAGTGTCATCCAGTGTTGGTGACGATGGCCGTAGACATATTGACAGTATTTCCCAAAAAAACAACCCAGAAGAAGACAATAATGGCAATGATGAACAAAAGCAAACAGGTGTTAAGAGATCTCCTTTACACGAACAGATAATAAACAGTAGCTGGTATGGACTACTAACTACGTTTTGCCCACTAATCGAGTCATGGTATGTATTAATTCTCCTTTTTTATTGTTATTAAATAGTCTTATCATATAGTGTTGTGTGTGTCTTTGTGATTGTCTAATTTGTATTGTTCTTTTGTAGTACTGACGAAGGAATCACAGAAAATATGTTGAAAGCGATGCAAGCATATATTGGCCTATGTGGTCTGCTGGATATGCGAGGGCCACGTGATGCTTTCATTACAGCCGTGTGCCGTGCATGCTTACCACCGCACTATAACCTGACAGTATTTAGCGGGACTGTTAATACTTGTTGTGTAGGTCAACCAACCATGTCTTCATCGTCACCAACTGTGCAATATGCCACATCTGCGACAATGTATGATGACCACCATCACCAACAATATAGTAGTGCTACTGGAGGAGGGTATGGTCCAGAATCTGCTGATTACAAGCAACAACAGCAGGTTATAGTAGCCGTAGGTACTCCATTGGCCACTCCTTCGTCAGTTCTGCAGACCTCGTCGCCGTCTGGTAAGACTATTTCTACTTATGTTAAGTATCATGTGCAACTTTTTTAATTAAATTTATATTATTGAGTTTTATTTTTTGATCATAATGGTGCTTTTTAGGTACCTCACTTCAGAACCATGGACCTGTTATGCTAACCGCTAAGAATCTGCAGTGCATGCGTGCTCTCTTAGTACTAGCCCATTGCCATGGTTCCATCCTGGGTTCATCGTGGCATCTAGTGTTAACCACTCTGCAGGTATCGATTCATTTAAGTTTACCTTTTTTTTTAAAATAATATATTAAGTGTGTTAATGTATGATGACTCACTTTTGTTGTAATCAGTGATTGTATTGGCTATATCATAAATAAATATAGATAAGATTAAACTGTTGAATTTTTTTTTTTTTCAGCATCTTGTCTGGATATTGGGTTTGAAACCATCAACAGGTGGTAGTCTCAAAGCAGGAAATAGTGCTGCTACATCTGTGCCTAATAGACACTCTGGTGTCACAACTTCTGCCAATGCTGCGGATGGTACAGGCGTTGGTTCATTGTCATCGTCCACTTCTTCAGTGTCAACAACTTTGACATCATCAAATGTTGCTGTTATAACTACGGCTGTTATGGCCGCTGACCTGCCTGTACTTTCAACAATGCTCAGTCGGCTTTTCGAGTCTAGTCGATATCTAGATGATGTTGCTCTTCATCATTTAATTGATGCACTGTGCAAGCTGTCACATGAAGCCATGGAATTGGCTTATTGCAATCGGGTAATTTTTTAACGTTACATAATTTAGCAACTATGATTTATCTGCGTACGCTAATTTAATTTCTATGTATATCTGCAGGAACCATCACTGTTCGCTGTTGCTAAACTTTTGGAAACTGGATTAGTTAATCTTTCACGTATAGACATACTATGGAGACCTGTGACCAATCACTTGTTGGATGTGTGCCAGCATCCACATATTAGAATGCGTGAATGGGGTGTTGAAGCTATAACATACCTGGTGAAAGCAGCATTACAGTACAAATATCAGCCTCCACTGAAAGATAATCAAGTAAGTTTAATATTGATGATTTACCACTTTTACCTAAATTATCACTCATTGGTACATTAATTATGTTATGGTGGAAGATAGAAATACTTTATCTCTGATGTACATCATATCTTGATTTATGAATTATGATATAAAGTACATCAAGTCCTCCTTTCTATATTTGTGTTTTAAATTATTACAAATTATTTTAAAAACAAATGTTATGAAAATAAATATCTTCACTGTGCAGTTCATGTTGTTAGCATTATTATTGATTGCATTATTATTGATTTATACACATTTCAATAATAGAAACTACAGACATTGTTGCTGAGCCCATTATCACAATTGTCATTAAATATGAATGGTGATGTCAGACAACGACAATTGGAATGTGTATTGCAAGTATTGCATGGATCAGGGCAGACATTGTCGCATGGTTGGCCATTAGTGTTGAACATAGTTGGTGCTGTATCAGACCGTCATGGGTAATATATTATTGTTGCATAATACTGTATTATTATGTTAAACTCGTATTTTAATATTATTGATTAAGATAGTTGAACTGCTTCATTAATTGTTCAAATTGTTTAGAGAAAATCTGATAAGGATAGCATTCCAGTGCTTGGAACTGGTACTCACTGATTTTTTGCCTCTGATGCCATGTAAATGCTTACCTTTGTGTCTGGAGACCACAGCAAAATTTGGAATGCAAACACGTGATTTGAACATATCGTTGACAGCATTAGGATTAATGGTAACTCTTTATTTTTGTTTAAAAAATCATAGAGCATTTACTATTATGTGTTCAATTGCTCAAATTAAATAGTTATTGGAACAAAGCCCCTCAAATTTTATTTTAGACAGTATTGAGTATCAGCACAAAATGATAAAAAAACATTTTACTAATTTTACTTCATGATGTTCACATTTAAATAGGTACTAGATAGAAGGTATCCACAGTTTATTTAATATTTTAGAATAAATTATGTTTATATATATATAACTTCAGAAAACGAGTGGGTAATATAACTAGAAAAACCACACATTGCTACATTATGACGATACACTATATCATCCAATGTCATCACAGTTAAGGTGGGAGGAACTTATAAGTTATCTTTCTAGACAGTTAAAGTACTAAAGACGGATAATGTATATTGTACCTATATCTATTGGATAATGTTGAAATATTATTTATAAAATGCTTATTTCGTAAATTACCTAGGTAATTTGTACTTTATATATGTCTTAGTGATAACTTATACATCATATTTGGTTAATATTATGATGGGACTCAAAGAGTATTATAGTAGCTGTGCTTCAAAATTTTAAATATTTTTGTAGTGCTTCATATTATAATGGGAACAACTCTTGAAATATTTACTAAAAAAAATAATATTCTTCTTATGTGTGCACAGTGGAACGTCGCTGATTATTTCAAAGATAATAAAGACAAACTGCTCTGTAACAACAGTGGAGGTGATAGCAGTAAGCAACGAGGAGCCAGTGGTGAAGTATTGCCTGATAGTGGTAGCACAATAGATTCATCAATGTCAGGAATCACTGACCCACAAGAACTGGTGTATCCCGATTTTCCAGGTGTGACTACGCTAGCCGAAATGTCAGAGTTTGACAAGTTGTGGATGTGCTTGTTCACCAAACTAGGCGAGTATATAAACATAAAATATTATCATTGTTGCAACACAATATATAATATTGAACAAAAAATTATTCTTGTTATTCCATTGCGCATTTCAGGTGAACTGTGTATTGATCCCAGACCTGCTGTTAGGAAGTCGGCTGGACAAACATTGTTATCAACGATATCAGCACATGCAAATTTATTGACGCCGTCGTCTTGGAATGCTGTACTGTGGCAGGTAATAAATTCAATTGGTTTTACATATTCTGTGTGTTTATTTATTATTTATGATAAATTATAATAATTTTGTCTTGTTGTAGGTACTGTTTCCGTTGATGAACAAAGTACAGATGCTCTGCGAGTCGGCCAGTGATTCTACGTGCAACACAGTTGCGGCTTCCGATGGTACAGGTGGCACTGGTGGCGGGGGAAGTGGTGGAAGTGGATCAGCTGGTGGTGGTACAATCCTTATACACCATTCACGGAATACTGACCAGAAACAATGGGCAGAAACGCAGGTTAGATCAAATATTTGATTTTGGTTTTCTATGAACATTACAAATGTAATAATGGTCTTCCTATTAATGGGTTTGGTTTTGCATTTCAAATAAAGGTGTCTACTCTGTATGGTCTAGCCAGGGTGTTTAACGCGGAGAAATACTCAATGACGGTGGGCGGAGATTTTGTCAAGGCCTGGACGTTGCTATTGGAGTACATGGAAAAAGCAGCTTTGAATAGAAATGTGGAGGTTGGTATATTATAATAGACCCACAATTATTATTCTGTACTTAATATTCATCACAAATTATGTCTCATATTTTCCAATTCTTTTTAAAAATATTTACAGGAATGTACTTAACAGATCTGTTGTTGCTATAAAATTGGTTGTTAGTCTTCCCTATTTGACTGTTTCTGTTTCCGCATCAATGAATGAGATTTATTACATTCTATTTTATTCTATCGTTTATGTACCAACATTTTTAACAACTCTTATTTATAAGCAGTAAAATTTTGACTTATTTTTTCCGTCCTAAGTAACAAAATAAAACTATTATGATATGCATTACATATTTAATATTAAAAAACCTTAATTTTTAATAATTTGTAACTTATCTTTTTTAATAAATGGTAATATTATTATAAGTAATTAATGACGAAAGGAAAAACAAACAATTGATTAGGTACAATTTATTAACATACTCAATTGGTTTAATATTATGAAACTTACATAGTAGTTGAAAATTTAAAAATTAAATTTTAATTTGAAAAGTCATGGTAAAAATACAATATTTAGTTTTTTTGAAGCTTAGCCAGATGAATGATTGAATCTAGTTGAACTAAACTTTACCTTTTAAGTTCACCCAATCATAGTTTTTGGTTTAGCTTAAGCCTAAGACAAACTACCATTGAAATACCGTCCTTAAATGTAGTTCAGTAGCTATTTATTTTCATTTTCAATTTTCTCGAAAATTTATTCGGTTTATACTTGTTAATGGGTAGTATTTTGTTTTAGGTATCATTGGCAGGGTTGCGTTCGTTGCACGAACTCTTAATGGTCTATAGCAACTCCAATAACGTCGGTGACGGTACAAATATGACGCCAAACGACAAAAATGCAGCGGTCATGGACCGGCTGGAGCGCGAAGAGGATTGGCAAAGTAAAAATGGCGTTAGTGGTTTGACTGCGCCTGCAATGGCACAGCCGTCTCCGTTGGTGGAAAATGAGATTTGGACGTGTACATGGACTGTGTGGATGCGAATCGCAACGGCTGCCACTGAAACGACGGTGGTTGAAAGCCCCATTAACCCGCCGCCGACGACTACCAGCAGCGGCTCGTCAACTGCTGGGCCGGAGGACCGTCGTCGTCGCGAGTATCCACTACAACAACATCATCAGTCTCTGCAACACAAACAGAAATTTTTAACAGCCCTGTTGCAAATATTTCCGTTAATATTCACGCGCATCAAAGCCAGGTTAGTTTCACTAAGTGTTACGGGATGTATCTCATTTAATTTGATGCATTGTTATTATTAAAGGTATTATTTTTTTTGTAATGAGGGAATGTGAATTTTAATACAATTAACAAAAAAAACCATAGCAAGCTACTCGATATTTTTCCACGAATCATAAATATGATTTTGACAACGGAAATCTTAGGTACAAAAAATCGGTCAGAAATAAAAAACACGTATCCAGCACAAAAACATATTTATATTAAAAACTTTTTTTGGATTATGAGTGGAGCGATAAATATATAGGTTTTACAATAATGTATGTTTATTATTTTTATTTTGTGTCTATTATCATAATGTTTAGCAATAAAAATGCTTCAATCTTTAACTTTGGTGGTTGATTCTGGTATAAAATCGGATTTAATTCGTATGGGTTGAGAGATAGAGAAGTGTGGTCAAAAGTTAAACAAAGTACAGAAAATTGTAAATAATTATCCAGCATCAGTTTTAAACAAAATGTATTTTACTTTATTTTTGTTGCAATTAAAAAGTTAATAATCGTGAAACTTGACGTATATATTAAAATATATAACAGCCGTTTCTAGTCATGATTTTGTGACGTTTCGACAAATTTTTCATAAGAAAAATTCTTGTCCGACGTCACTTGGCCGACTGCCGCTAAGGTTAGGTCGCCAACCACGAGCCGAGACTCTATAGGGCCGGAGCGTCGTGGATTTGTGTTGTTTGGAAGGGATATCATAAAAGACGATACACAGGTAAAATTATGAATAAAAAGTAAGACACGAAAATAAATAAATAATGGTAATATATTAATTTTGTGCCGAGAAAGCTGAGCGGGCGTAAAACTCGGACTAATAGAAGGTTACGAGAATATGAGACAAAATGAATATACTTATTAGTTATTACTCAACGACGAGATACTATTATTAATATATAGGTGCTTATAAGATTTACAACCAACTAAATAACATGAATGTGATAGTGTGTATATATTATATTATATAGTGCATACCGCGACTCCAATGGCTTCACTGGACGGTTACCGGTCGACGGTATGCGAAAAAAAAATGAAATGACTATATACATACTATGGTGTACATCATCTGTACCGGCCAGATACATATATAAATATAATTACCACAACGCACACAACTACGACCTGTAAGAGGAATCAGACACCCGTCGATGTCCGACCCTCCTCCGAAACACCACGTTCTGCGACGTGGACATCGCCGAGGGATACGTCGCGGCTGCTACTCCATATTTTTGAACAGCACAAATGGGTTGAATATATATATATAATATGACGCAGGTGTGTCTCCGTAGACGGCAGGAGGAAGAGAGCGAGACATGTACACTGACGGGCCGGCGTGAGCCGATCGTTGTCGCGGAGAGAAGTGGTGGGGGGCCGGCAAGACTTTTATGAATAATTTTACTAAGTTGATAACGTAGGCCTGCTGTGATTGCGAGCATAGGTGGTGCGGGGTGCGGACGGTGTGTGATGGAGCTTAGGTACATAGTACGCGCGACGCACGAACCCGTTATTTTGTAACGTTACAATTTATTTTTTTAAATCTTTGACTTGTTTAAACTATTTCGACTTTTTTTAGTTTTGTTTTTCATTTAATTAAATTGTAATTCTATGCAAATCAATAAGCTTGAAAATTCATTATAAAATTACTCATTAATTATTTGTTGAAATGCTTAAAAAATGTAATTATTATTTATTGCTATATTCGTTAAAAGTTCAAATTTTGGTTTTATAGCGTAAAAGTGGTTCTTAGAGCAAATTAAACTATAGCAAAAATAGACTATTATTATTGATTTTCTATAAAAAAATGATTATTATAGAAACCATTATTTCATACATTTTTTCTTACCATTCTATCATCGTTATATTTTAAGGTTCACCGACAAAGATCTAAACGATCTTTTCCGAGTATTGGATGCAGCAGCCGCAGTTGACGGGTCAGCGGCTGTGGTCCTATCTGATCACAACCACCAATACTATCACCATCAACAGCAATTGCAACAACAGAACTATTATGGTGGTAGCTACAGTCAACAACAATTGACCCGATTGCAAGACGAGATTTTACAGTGTCTGGAAACGTTGGAACGGGAAACATTGATTTTCGATGACGACGAATTTGGCGGTGCCCCGACATCTAATGCGGCTGATAACGCGACGACGAGTAGTGACAGTGGTTACATAGACAAGAAAAACTCGATGCTGTCGACGGAGCAGCAACAACATCGGCATGAGTTGGTCCAGAGATTTCTGTGCCCTCTGTTCGATCAACTGTTGAAGTTCTGTCGCTTCGTGTGTCCTCCGCTACCACCTGCTGCGGCCAACACCGGTGGCGATCGACAGCAAATGGCAAACGGTGCAGCGGCGGTGGACCACTTCCACCACCACAATAAGGTACGTGTTCATCCTTAGTGTGTATGGTAATATATATTTTATTTTTATCATTTTCTGTCCATGTTTAATACAGTTTGCAGCGGCAGTGGCTGTCGATTCAAATTACGTAGCTTTTGGTGAGAAAGCAGTGCTTATGATTGTCGATTTGTATGGAATGACAGCGGCCGAAACGTGTGTCGTCAAAGGCGAGATTCTGAGACGAATCATTGAGGTAAATTATAGTTAACTGGTTTGTGCCGTAAGAAATTTATTATTTAATTGGGTAGATACTCCGTACATCGAACATTATAATAATTGTTGTTCCTTATTAGTTATTGACAGTGCCGTACAGATATTTTTAGTTCCCTATAACACTGTCTAAATTTTAAATATATTTCATTTGATTTATATTATGTCATATTATACATTTTCAAATTCATTATTAAAGTAGATAATATATTATAATGTGTTCTTATGTACATTCATATATATGTATTACATCTTAAAGAATAAAATATGGAAATATTTTAGTTTACCTAAATCCAGAATTATGTATGACCATTTGGAAATAGGTGAACCTACATGACGTCAAAAAATTACATTTTTATTTCGTTACGTTTTACATGAAATGTATATTTCTGCCAATAAACAATGACTTTTTGAATTGTTTTTGCTGATTACATATAAACATAAGTTAATATATTTTTGCTTTTTTAAATATTATTCAAAGAGTTAATACGTTAATTTTGAAATTTAAAATAGCGAGATTGATAATAATTGTTGTCATTCCGCACACAGGTGTTTTCTGTGCCTCTAGCAGGCCGATACTCCTCCTATCCGACGCCAGCTCCGGCATTCCATTACCACATGGACGTTACTCCCTTATCATCAGGAAGTACGCAGCAACAGCAACAGCAACACGTCCAACAGCAGCAACAGCAGCACCTCATGTTAGTGCGACGGCGTCAGCAACAGCAACAAAACACGTGGAAACTACTGGTTGTCGGCCTAATGAACGTGTTGTCAGTGGGCGTACCTCTGGCTCGAGATTCCGCTGGGGACGATTATATTTCTATCTGGTCACCACTTGGTTCCGTTCTGGAAGACATATTGTTCCCAAAAAAGTTCGTACACACGCAGTTATTGTTACGCACATTTGAAAAATGTTTTGTTTTGTTATTCGTACCTAATTCGTTTGTTTTGGTTATTTTTGATATGCGCAGCTTGCCCCCAGCGTCCGCAATGTTGAAAAGCAACAAACTGGTGGACGACAACGATGAGAACGATTCCGTGATAATCGATTGTCAGCTGGTGGAGTTCTTGAAGGACGAAATACTGTCGCAGTCCACCAACGTGCCTCGAGAGTTCATCATGCGAGTAGTGGTGTTGCTGAACCGAGGCTCGGTGTTGTCCACCACCACAGCGTCGACATTGCCCAACTATCCCTACGGCGGTGGTACGTGTTTTCGTTGGAAATAAATGAAAAATAAATAAATGCATATATGCAAGATTTGGTTTGATAATTTCTAAAAACGATATCATTAGTGCGCTATTGTCTTCGGCGGTTTAGGTTTCGTATACTAATCGGTGTTGTCGTCGGTTGTGTTTATAACAGGATATGATACAATGATGATGGTGGATTGCCGTGACGGAGGAGTCCCTGGCGGTGTCGTCACGGGCTCCGGCGTCGGCGGTTTCTCGCCGCCATCACTTTTGCGAGAACAATTTGCCAAAGTGTGTTTTGAGACGCTGTTGCAGTTTTCATTGGTAGATGGCATATCGTCGTCATCACCTCCACCGACAGATACCACGGTGAACAATGGCAGTAACGATTCCAACGCGGACGCCGAACTAATTACCGGCAAACTTGCTGTTACGGCGCTGTTGCATAGATTCCAGGAGGTTGTCGAGAAGTTCTGTCACGATCAAAGTTTGACCGGAAAGTGTCCATTGCCCAGGTCGATATACAATCACCATTATACCGAACCATAATAGATTTGAATTATACGCCTCACCATATGTTTGTCCTAGTATGCGTTCCGCCTAAACTTTAAGACTTATTAAATAATCACCATTTTATTATTTAATAAAATTAACTATTGCCCTTTTAAAATATTAGCTTTTTTTTAGTTAACTCAGATTCGTAAAGAACACAACAATTTAATTTAAATAAAATGCAAAATACTATACATTTTAATTCCTTAGTATTGTAATAATGTTTAAAATGGTATTTAAAAAAATACTTTATAACAAGAAAAATGACGTGGACAAATTGTATTTTTTACGGTTTTCTACTAGTGTCTAAAAATATTAATGTTTCTTTTTTTGTGTAGGTATCGCATGTCGGAAATATCGTTCGTCCTGAAAGCAATAGCTACACTCATTGTGTCGTTGAAAAAAACTCCCGACAAAGGTAAGAACCTACAACAGTTATTTTTAACGATTAAATAAATAAATACAAATATTATAGGACTATATATAATGTGAGTAATGTAACAGTATGACAATGTATTTATTTTAAAATCCTTATATAATAATATATAGTTTATGCGCGATGTAGCATAAAATAAATTCCGCTTCTCAAAACGCGCGCGCTGCATCGTTTTCACCCAGCTCTATTCAAATTCCATTATTACAATAATCTTAAAAGTGGTGAATTAATCTTGACTTACCACTTCCCTAATCAATATTTATAAAAGAACACTAGTATGATTATAAACAATATTATGTTTGATGGAGCAAATTCCCTCTTACTCCTCCCCTACCCTTTTGGATCCTCCGTTGTCTCATATCATCAATTGTCGCTCGCGTTCGAAAATGTCAAACTTGCATAATCCACTCACATTTTTGTTCATTTTTTTTTCGATAGTCAGTAAAGCCGTGTGGGACCAGTTGATCAGACTCTACCCGTGCCTCGTGCGGTGCGTACCTTACACTCAACAATGTTGTTCGTCACCTCAGGTCACGGACTCGCTAACAGAAGCTCTGCTCCAGTACGGCGACCTGTTGCTCAAGGCGCCGCCCTCAACCGCTGCCGACGCTCAACAACACTAACTCCTAAGCCGACATTATCGCCGCCGCTCGGAGACATTCCTCTCGCTGCTTCTCGCACGCCTTCATTGTTTGATCGTATTTTTTTCCTCATTATTGTTTGTTTTCTTTTCCTTGTCGAAGCCTACGCCGCCGCCGCTGCATTCACATTAATAAATTGTCCTTAATTGTGAATAATTTTTATGTACCTATTACCTATAACTATTATTATCATTATTATTACTATATTATTATAAGTTATTACTATCATAATTTCCATCGTCATCGTCACTTCGGTGTTGATTTTATTAACCCAATGCAGTTGTGCCTATCTTATAGTTTAGTGAATAGCAGTTTTGAATTATTGTTATTATTATTATTAGTTGTATTATTATCGTATTACTATACATTACAAACGTTTATATAATAAACAGGTATAAATAAGCCGTGGGCGCGTATAAGATACCTATTGAACGACGAGCTTATATTAAAATGTAGTGTGTGTGGTACGATGATCGAGATTGTCTCGCCGGCTAACACATACTATACCAAATGTACCACGGTACAAATTAATAAAAATAGTGTAAGACGCCACGGCGGTGGTGGCCATATTATTATTATTTTATATAGTGATGACGACGATTATCGTTTCCGTCCTCGTCAACGATTATTGGACATTTGTATTTGTATTTCTAATATTTATAATGTGGGAGGATTCCAGATGAGAGTCTATTTTTTATTTTTATTATAATGTTTGAATGCACTTTAATACAATCATGTATTTGTGTAATTTTTTTTCTATAATATTATAATATATTATGTTATGTGTAGTATTTACTACTAACTATATAGGTACTACTCTCATGCTAAACGCGATAATAACTATACTTTGTACGACATAATATAATATTTGATATGATTGTTGTAGAAAATATTGACGTTTTACTACTATTATTTTATATTTATTACGTGATGTGTGAGTGTGTAAATATATTTAAAAAACTGATTATTTACATGCTGATTATTATTATTATTTGTAAAGTATTTAAAAGTAGTTTATTCTTGTTGCTTCTACCTAGTGAGATGCACAGTCACAATATTTTTTAATAAGCGTTTAAAGTTAGAACTTTGACGAAATTCATAAAAATTGAGAATACGTCCCAATATTTTATAGTTAAAAAATCATAAACAATTTTCTTTTTATATCTAAGATTTAAAAGTGTAATACATACGTTTTTCTACTTATAACAAAAAAAAAAGTTTACTGGAAAGTCAGTCACTTTCCTTTTTACGAACGTTTGAATTGCAAATTTTTTTGACATTGGATATTAAAGGTAAATTAACAATTTTTGATACCTATTATTTTGTGATAATAGGAGAAATCGTAAATACTTAAATTTTTTACCAAATGTATAATTTATACATTAGGAATTTTGATGCATGATACAAATTAATTCAACCTACTGTATTACTAATAGAAAAATAAATTACTTTAATAGCAAATATATCATAAAGTACCTATGTTTATTAGTTATAATATACTTAGGCTGGCAGACGATCTTCAGAATCCTACTTTTTTATTAGTTATAACCATTCCCTGTGACCATATGTTATCATACATTTTCTTTCGTCGTTTTACATATAGTTATCATTATTTTAAATTTTTTAATAATATATTCACATTCCGATATAAGTAGGAAAATATTCTAAATCCAAAATCCTTAATTTTGAACTAGGTAATTGTACTAATATTTATTAATAATTATAAGTATGTTTAATGAAACAAAAGAAGCATATTATACCATCGTCTGTCAATGTATTATTCCTCTGTTCTAATAAAATTAATTGTGGAAAATTGTAGAATCCACTTTCACAAATGTTGACAATAATATTGATTCTTGTATGGAATGAACCACTTTTTACAAAGTACAAAATGTATCTGGAAGTGAGTTTCAAATAATTTTAAACATTTTAAACTATTTATTACCTACATAGAAATAGTAGATAGGTATTCACTATTATTCTTTATCATTAAATTCAAGATTTAACTTCGTATACCTTATAAAAAAATGTTTTCGTTCCGCTAAAATTTGTGTTACATACCACTTTTGGCAGCCGTAGATTTTCCACCCTTACTACTAAAAGTACTTTTGACAATATTTTAGTCACAAGCAATTATATCAAATAGGTATACAATAATTTATTTACGATGGTAAAACCCTATCGATATTTATTTTGTATAAACTATAAAGTACTTTACTAAGTAGGTAGGTACGTAGTGTGTTGTATGTGATAACCACATATTGACAGATTAAGTATTAGTTTAATAGGTACTTTAATTTCCAATATACTCGTGACTCGTGTAAAATATATAATTGTGTAACTATTTGAAAACGTTTAAAATGTTAGGTATACTTTTGTTACAAGTCTTTCTGAGATTTAATTTTATGACAGTGATATTTTTTATATCATATATTATATATAGGCGTTCAAAAATAAGCTATAAACATTAAACACTCTCCAAGTCTCCAGGAATCTATATATTATATAATATATATATATATATATAACTTTTTTTGAAAATGGCCCAGTAGCTTTTGAGTTTCTAGATTAGGTATAGACGGACAGATGGAAGTTTATCCATTTATGTTCCTACCTATAATAATATATTTGCCATGCATATAAATGTGAAATCAGTTTTTTACTAAGCGCTAGTCACAGAAAATACTGCACGATTTGAATAAAAGTTATATAAATATATTCCTTGAGACTGGAGGATGAATTATCAGTTTCTTTTTTAACCCCTATAGGTATTGCTGTAGGATGGGTCACCCGAATTTTGTTTTGACTCACGAAATTGAATAAAATTTTGTTTAAATAATATTATAGTGTTGTCAATCATTTTTTTTTTTTTTTTATGGTATAGACTAGCCGGACTGTCGTGCGGATTGGTATAAAATGTTAAGAATTTAAAAATATTATGGTTATAAATTTAAACATTTAAGAAATTAAATTTTGAATAGCTGCATTATTTATGAAAAAAAGTGGGTGATCCGCGTGCTTGGTGAAGCACCCTGTATACATATATAACGAATAATATTATGTGGTGCATGATATTGCGATTCTGTTGTATAGGGATTATGTTTTATTATTGCTAGCAAAGTAAGAAGTACATGTCAAGATATGCAATATAGTTATATTTATTTTGGTGAGTCTGCAAACTGAGAGGGGGATTATTAGTTTTCATCTTCCGATATGTAAAAGTCGTCCTCCTCATCCGAGTTTGAATTTTTGGTGACAACTTTTTTGTCAGTATTTATACTGACTGGTTTGTTTTTTTTGGTTTTAAATTCATCACTTAAGCTTGTGCTATAACTATTTTCGGTCTCTCCTTCCTTACTGCCTTCATTTTTTTTACTGCTGACGTTCTCGCTCTCGCTTTTGCTGTTGACGCTATTGGCGGGTTTACTATCGAACCAATCGATTGATTTTTTTGGTAACGAATTAGTTGTGGTTCCGGCTTTCTTGAACCAAGGGTCTTCGCTTAATTTTGGTTTTTTATTTGGTGATTCAAACGTGGTTTTGGTTCTACTGAACCAAGGGTCTTCGTTGGAATTAGGTTTGGCTGGTATTTTCGCAGATGGTTTCGATACGTTTCCGCTGACATCAGCATTGCTGTTTTTTTTTCCATAATTCACCATTGGCGGTGGCGTAGTTTCAGTGATGCCATCTTCAATATCGTCTTCTTCCTCGGCATCACCACCCGTAAAGAAATTAGCCAGTGAACCAGCAATAGTTGTCGGCTTCTCCGAATTATCAGCTCCAGCTTGTCCTGGAGTGTCACTGGAACAAAATGTAAAAAAAAAAAACTATAAGTGATCAAAATATGAATTATGAATAACATCTTTTTTTAGTTTACTGTACGATCGGCCGCGAAAGTTTATTTTGTATATAAAACGTACTTTTATTACTATAGCCAAGAACCACTAATGAGTGGCTGCTAATTCACACATTGCATATTATATTAAACTCTTATCGTATAAAATTATTGTGCTTTATTGTATAGACTGTTTGGGTGAAGTAAAAAAAATATATATATATAACTTAGTAAACATAATGTGTGATGAGTCTACTGAATAGGTATTTAATGTGTTCCTGCAGGATGTCTCTTCTCATCTGTATTTCAGACTATTCAGACCTAGTCAGCTAAAATATTTTTTTTTTTACCTATTTTGTTATCTACGTTATTTAGCAGCCCAAGTTCTGATTATGTATGCCCACGATAAGACATTTCACAAGATTTTCTAACTATTTTGTGACAAATTATAATCTTGATAACTTTTTGTAATTATTTAATTCCTGGTACTGTGGTGACGTTTTCAAAGTTATCATGGTTACATTCGTTACAAAATGGTTACACAGCAACAAAATGAAATGTTCGAGCAACAATAATTTATAAATTCTTATAATATTATTATGATAATAACTTTTCATAGTTAGAAAAACAATTTAAAAAATACTCTGTAGAAAAAACAGGTGTTTGTTATTTTTTTTATTCTACCTGTATAATTAAATTTATATAAATCTTTTTTTGCCGGTAAATTTGTTACAAATTAAATATGCCCAAAATGAATATTGCGTCAGAGAAATATCATAAAACGAGCGTGCTGTTATCAACTTACACCCGAATAAGTCGATAGTACCTATTTAAAATTCACATGATATAATAAGACATTAGATAAAGATACTATAAACACTATAAACAACGCAAACAAAATAAATATTTTTTAAAATGCGTTGAATAGAAAATATATCGAAAATATTCACTGTTCAAATATAGTATAACTATGCATGTTATAAAATAGGTAGTTAGGGACAACTTTATTACTAGATTTCAACCGGATTAAAATAATTATTCTATCATTCTTTTGATTTCCGTTTTGGTATAGTTGGCAAAATATATAATACAAACACGATTATACAATGATTAATTTTACAATGATTTTCCACTATCTACATAATTTATTCTAGGCATATTTTTTTACGTAAACACATTACACTGGAGACGGATTCAACGAATGCTTAAAGCTGATGTAAATGCAACACATCGTTAAGATTAGTATATTTTGTATTTATGAATTTACATAAAAAAATATGCCAGAGCCAAGAAAACTAATTAATTACTGTATGAAATACGACCTACATATGTTTATTATTTAACAGGTATAAATATGTGCCTTAAACAATTTTTAACAACTATCTAAATTAATGCAATAATGCCATTTAGCATATTATATTGTACAATAAAATATATAGGTACTCATTGATAAAACGTATTATGTACGTACCTAATTACAGTTCATGTAATTTTTTTTGAC
The DNA here is from genome assembly GCA_027563435.1 of Nasonovia ribisnigri. NCBI lineage: Eukaryota > Metazoa > Arthropoda > Insecta > Hemiptera > Aphididae > Nasonovia > Nasonovia ribisnigri. The sequence continues at coordinate 18,103 of JANEHU010003354.1, read as the reverse complement.
GAGCTTACATAATTACATTATTTATTACAATCTATCAATTTACAGTTTAAATTATCTGTTTTCAGATGATCTCAATACTTTAACACCATAAAAGTAAAAATTATTATTGTGTTTATAAATATTTGATTTTAAGATATTATTTTGTTTTTTTTTTCAATATATTTGTAAACATTTACATATACATCTAAGTAATTTTTATTTATCATATGTAATAATAGTAATAATATAATCTGTAGGACCGTAACTAATGGCAACCATTTAAATAAACAAAAAATATTCAATTGTTGTGAGCCAAAACTAAATTACATTTTTAAACCCCATAGCTACATTTTTAAAAAAAAATAAATTTAAACTCTATCGATACTAAAATGAAGTAAACTTCACTGATAAGAAATGTACAAAAAAAAATCATATTAAAAAATGTCAATGTACAATTATACTGACATTTATATAAAAAATAAATAATAACTATAAAAAGTGTTAGTAGGTGTCGCTCTGCTGTACAGCAGGTACATGTGGGTCGCTGTAACGGGTGGTGTTAAATTTTAATTCAGTGATGAAATATCATTTTATACGGAAAACGATTCTGAGCGTAGACGATTTGTCAGCCTAGGATATTTTATATTATATTTATTTTATATTTGTACCTATATTATTATTAATACGGTAACCGGTACCTATAAGTTAAATTAAAATTATAAAATAACAAAAAAATAACTATTCCTAGTTATTTTATATGTAATTTAGCTCAAATTTTAACTTGACATTACTATAAAAATTTCATTTGACTTTCCAGTAGACATTTTGATATTGATAAAGGTAAAAATAATCATGAGGAATCTTGTATTCAATTTTCAAATCTTAGATTTAAAAAGTATGTAAAGTGTTTGTGACTTTATATCTCAAATTAATTTCCAAAATGTCGTGATTTTTACGTATTTTATCAAAGTTCTAACTTTAAATGCCTATAAAAAAAGTGACTCTGTATTTTCAATATTATTTAATTGCCATTGCATCAATATATTATTGGGAGCCTTGTTTTAAATTGTCAAGCTTTTTGACCAAACGAATAAAATGTAATTGACATTTATAGGAAAAAAAACTAAAAAAATTGGAAACTGAAAATTTGCTCATAAGTAGCTCAAAAAAAGGTAATTTTGAAAATGTTATGGTTTATAGAAAATGCTAATAAAAACATTCAGTGAAAATTGCATGTATCTACTGTCATTTGTTTTAGATTTATACCAAAAACCAAAATCAAACAACAAACATGATAGTCTATGTTTCTATGAGTTATGACATTGAGCGGTTTTCGTAATTAATCTTAGGATTCAGTCTTAAATTTGGAAAAAAATTCTGTGTCATTAGAATATGTAATTTAGTTAAAACTTTAAATTTAAAAATAAATTTGGTCAAAAAATAATATTGGTGGAGTTTGAGTATATTTGAATGGTCAAAAGTTAGTAACAGTGGAATTTACATGTTTTTCACAGTTAAAAAAAATGAATAGCACTCGCTGGGACTGCCGCGGTAAAGCCATTTCATAGCAATTTTGTAGCTGTGTATCATGTAATTATAATTATTTATTTTTGTATGATGTTAATTCAAGTTACACTTTTTGAGCACGGCGACCGTAAATCAAATATTTTTTTTTATTAAATAAATAAGAATTTAATATAGTGTGAACATTTTCATTGGTATTCAGGAATTTGTATCATGGAAGCCATAGGGCTTATGAATTATGATAACTGAAATAAGAAATATAAGTTTGACACTTAATATCCTCCAAATATCTGGAATATACGGCGTCGATGGGGTTCCATATTTTGTAGTAGATTCTTTTGGATCATTTTTCGTGTGTAAATTTAATTTTTCTAATAGAAAAGTTGTCAGCCGCTCTGATTGTTTATCAGCGAAGTTGATGTTGAAATCGGCAGCCAAGATAAGTGGATATCTATGGGGATTTCTACGAAGTATTTTTGACCCGTTTTCAATGTACACTGGAGTGGCCGAGTGGCCGGTGTGGCCGGCATGCAGTACCTGCGACGAACAGAACGCTGTGAGCATAGGCTTCGAGAGTAGCAGGTGCCGTCTCGGGTTACAATAACGCTTTTTCGTTATGAAAATTTATTTTTCGATCACCACGCCAGGCCCTTCGATATAAACTATGCAATACCTTAAAACCGGTCTTAAGTTGTAATTGTTTTGTAAAATTAATTTTCATCCTGGTAAAAATTACGCCATTAATTTTATAATATAAGTATAGATGAGCCATCCGATTGTTGATATTGGGAGCAGCTAATGACATAGGTTCGCTAGATTCGCAGTATCTGTTAACATTGTGACGTACCTATAAGGCTGAAGCCCTAGCTCTCACCATCAGTGTCGTGTTTATGGGGAGGTTAGTTTTTGTATCCTCTTCATTAAGTTTTTTTTTTTTAAATTTAATTCATTCTTATTATCAACATACACGCAATATAAATTTATATTCACATTATTTTGTAAGCCAAAAACGATTTTCGGAGAATCACTCACAAATCCCCTTCTATGTGTATTTTTGAACTACCTGCATTAGTAAATTAGTAAAAGCAATGTCACATATAATTATTATACATGTCGTAATTGCGTAACTGATTAGCCCTAGACATTATAAATAAATAAGAAGAATTGACAGAAATTGAAATAGTACAAACATTTGTAAATACCTTATTACTGGCCACATGCAACTCTCACATGAAAACTACTTCTATTAGTAATTTTACCATCAAGTCGGGCAAGACTGAATTAAATACGACGTCAGACGGTGATTGTTTACAACTACGGTGTATAGTGTATACAATACCTTTTGAACATGGACATCATGCCCAAAGCCGATTCCAAAAACGCTTTCGTATCTGGCCCCGTGGTCAAGTCTGAAACCAGTCCCGCAATTGTTTTCAGCATAATTTGTCCGTTGCTGCCCACGAATACATCGAACACCAAACGCACGTCTTGGGGAGACAACGGCAATTGGTCTAGCAAGCATGCCGTGGATGGACTGCCGTCCAAAACGGTGAGAACTAAACGCACCATGGCTGCGCTCACTTTGGGGTTACTCATAAACTTTTCCATTATCGTGGATATAGAATTGGTGACCTCGTCGTCTGTGGCTGTGAAAGACGATACAGTGCCTACGTCATTGATGAACTGAGTCACATTGCCTTTGGCTCCTTTGCCAACTTTGGAACCTATTTAAAAAACGAAATTATGTTTCATTCGTATATGCATGTACGATAATATACAAGTTGACTGTGTTGGGGAAGTTACTTTAGTTTGGTAAAATTACATCGATTTTGAGTTAAAAAAGTAACTTAATTTCATTAAATATTAAACCATAGTAACTTTTTATTTTTTATTTCCAATTATATCACTGGACACGGGAGCTTAATAATTACGTTGTTAATACATTAACGATGTAGGTAATGACAATAAATAATATAAAATTATAAACAGACACTGTAATTTTTCAATAGTAACATTTTTTATGGAAATTCGGAATCCCACATCAAAAATAACACTTTTCTTATCAAATCTATTGAAAAATATATTATCTTAAAAATATATAATATATTATCAATTGGTTCTTAAGGTCTATTAAAAAATACACCCAATAATAAGGTAATTTTACTACAAAAAAGTAACGTAAACCACGTATAAGTGTATAACACTTATTTATACAATATAATTTAATTAAATAACCATCAATATAGGTAATTGAAAAGTAATTTTGTTACAGTAACTACCAACTTTAACTTTTTACTCCCCAATAGTGCTGTAAGTAGAAGAGAGATAAAACCAGGACTGGAAAACGTTTATATAGGTAACGTTATAAATTATAATTATAACTTATCAAAAAACGATTGAAAAATATAACAGAAAACAAACTGTAAACGGTAATATTAAACTATCACTAAACAAAACGGTGCAATCAACGATAATTTTAGCAAAAAATAAAACGAAATGAAACAGAAAATGAAAAAAACGTATACCTATTATTATAATATCGTTGGGTAGGTATATAAGTAAATATATTATATTGTACAATATATACTCAATGTTTAATATACACGCGTTTGTATTAGGTTCTACACAGTCCCATTATTTGCCAAAAATCTACAAACAATTTTATGTATACAATGAGTGACTATTGAATGGAAAAAGTATTAATATCTATTATGGCTATTATAGTACCTCTAAATTAAAATACCATTTAATTTTTCAAATGTTCAAATAAAAAAGATGATGAATCGTCAAAATGTCAACACAAATTAATTATTATAGATAGCGTGGTAAAAATTCTACCTATATAATTTGCTACGGATACAAATATTTCAAGAAAATTCAATGCATACGATTATGACTTATTTTTTCATTGATTTTACAATTTTTGAGACGGTATATTTTTATATTATTTTATTACCAATATTACCTATTGTTTGAGTTATTTGACTTTAAATCGAAAAACTCAGAGTCATACGGTACCGGTACGTCATACGACGTATTAGGTACCTTAATTGAACTAAATTCCGGACAAATCATCTCATTGACGATATGCACTTACTGACTTATCTACCGAGGTACCAGAAAACTCAACGAGATTATTGAAATTTCGGCATGTGTGCCCGATAACAATTAATGAATTTGCGTTTTCAGTATTTGCACACGTGTAGCGCTTGATGATGTGTAAGTGCATGTATTACACTAACGCGTGGGACATTACTCTGTAGGTAGGTACAGACACGATAAAATAATAAATGTAACGAATTTAAACTTTAAACATTTGATGAAGGTCTAAAACATATAATCAACGGTGAGCATTGAATAGGTTTAATTTAAGCTATAAAGTTTATTTGTTTTTAAATTTTCAACTTAAATGGTTATTTTTTCTAATTGACTAATACTTTAATTATTAATACTTTTAATACTTTTTTTATGATTAATACTTTATATTTGGTTCTGTTTCTTGATAAAATAATATCATACATAGATAGACACAAAACACTATTTATTTGATTAAAGTGGTAGTGTGGTACTGATTAAAAATGTGGATAACATTTTTTTAACTGAGTTAAATTAATATTTTATTTTTATTTCAACTATAAACTTGGAAAGTTGAATTTATTATACATTAATTTCTAAAATTCAAGTTATGATATGACTTGAGTTAATTACTTTTTATCAACTTGTCCATATTTCAATAAATTATTCTACATTTATATAAAATTTAATGATAGTAAGTACTTATAGCGTTTTGCCACCGTCCGTTGCTGAAGGCGTTTGAGCACAAAAAATAAGCAATTTCTTCCGTAGATCGAGCGTAACTTTAATCGTTTTTGCATTAATTACTAAGTTATTATAGCTTACATTTATTTCGGTTATTTTTATAAATGGAGTGATTTTAACATTAGACTTATATTATTATATTAAGACATTTTTTTTAAGAAAGTAATTATTTATATTTTATATCAAAATAGAGTCCTATATTATTGCTTTATACAGGTTGTCTAGAATTTGACTGATTAATGTTTTTTTAACAATAATTGTAAATACAAGAAATTATCAAAGAATGTTTATATTAGATTTTTCTATAAAATGATCAACATATTTTAGCTCTTTTTGAGTTATTTATAAACATAAGACATTTTCTTTTTAATTAGATTTTTAAATTATTGTTCATAAAAAATGTATCTGCCTTACAAAACACTTGGAAATTTAATACAATAGGCTACCTACTCATAAGTTCTCATCAGTATAATAATTATAATAATAATATTTATATTTATATTAATTATTAATAAAAAAGTTGAGCGAAGTTCACAATAATTTTTTTATGAGCGTTTAAACTTAAAATTTCGATTACGATAATATCATAATGATTTGCAAGTTAGTTTGAAGTAGAAATTCATCTAAAATGTTGTTTCTATACCTAATATTTAAAAATGTAATAATAGCGTTTGCAGTTCATATTTTTACCACATTGGATTTACTCAACGATTTCACATCGAACAATTTTTTATTTCGTTGTTATTGAAAAACATTATTCAGAGTTGCTTTTACAATCTGTGAATTTTTCAAAAAATGTATAGTAATTTTAACCTATTACCTACTTATTTTTACCATGAACAAATCCGTCCCATACACACTGTTCTATGATAAGGTGGTAGAATATATTTATTCAAAACTCAAAAGTCAATAAAAATACAACATAATGTGATAGAAGTTTATTAGGTAATTCTTTTATTATCATGAACCACTTGTTGTTTAAAAAGTATAATTTTTAAATATATTTTTTTACGTGATTTCAATTTGTTATAATACAATGCTTTTTTTAAATATTTTAAGTTTTTTAGTTTTTTGAATGAGTATTTGCAGTTTTAATTTAATTTTTGTTGCCGGAATATTTTTCTGAGTATTTCGATACAATAAAATTGAATTTAGGAATAGTAGTTTATAAGTTATAAGTTCATATTTCAAGTTAGATGAACAGGATTAGTGGACCAACATTTTTAGGGGCAACCACGTACCCCTCCACTCCATTTATCAAAATTTTAAATACTTATAACTCATAAACTACTATTCCTAAATTTGATTTATATGTATTGAAATACTCAAAAATATTTTACGCTTTGAAAGATTAAATGAGAACTGTATGTTGTCGTTCAAAAAAGTAAAAACTTAAAAAAAAAAAGATAGGGACAAAAATTATTATATTTAAAACCCCGTTGTTTTATAACACCTTAAACCAGGATAAATAAATATTAATACATTTTGAAATAATGAGTGGTCCTCCTGTAGAGTGTAAACTGTTTTAATAATTAAATATTAATTTATAAAATAAATGCAATGTTTCTCCGAAAACATAAATCAATATAAATTAATTTTTCTTAATACTAATAGTAAAATAAATTACAATATCAAAAAACATATCATGAAATGACAGAGGCTGAGGTAGTATAGGTACTGATGTAGAACAGAATTGTACATTTGTACCCATTTGCTCACATTTTTGGTTTTTTTTTTTATTCATTTAGGATGATATTTTTATTTTTAGGCATAAAAGCATAACAGTTTAAACAAGGCTCTTCACATGTTGTTTGTATCTTAATTAAAAAATATCGAAAATACATATTCACAATATTTTTTAAAAGCGCTAGAAGTTAAAATTTCAACAAAATTTATCATAACTGTGAAAATTTTCAAATTATTTTATAGTTGAAAATTCATACTGAATATTTAAATAAGAATGTCTCATATAAATTCACCTTATAATACCTTGTAATTTCACAAATATTTTGTACGAGCGTCTGAAGTTTAAATATTTACAAAATTGAGTATTCAAACGTAAAATAATGATATCGCAATAAACGATTTTAATTTTCTTTATTGTAATTCAAAAAGTATTTATAGAATAATTGAATTGAAGCATACCACTATTACTTAAATTATTATTTTCTATACTCAAAGACATTTTAAAATTCTAGGACAAATTTAAGCTGTTTACAGGCATTTGAAATTTTGGAATCTTTTAGCTTTTATTTTTAAAGTATTGATCATGGTTTTTGGTATTGTTGTTCGTGGTAGAATTATTGAAAACGTACAGCGATAACTAATTTTTTAATTTTCCTGACCACCATATCCTTCTATAACTTTTCCCACTGTCCCTACCATATCTAATTCACTCGTAAAGTAAGCACCATTAAACATATATCAGGGTGATACCGATTACACATAAATACATATTTTAAGAACTTGATTAAATAATCAGTAAGTAAGTATATACAACTTACAAGTAATTACAAATGTTGTTATAATTTCTTTGCTCAGGGGTAATGGCAAAAGTTGAAATTAGTAGTAGAAATCAGTTTAGGATGGTATTACACTATTATCCCACCACGCTTTTTTTAAATACATGTATTTGCACAAAAACAATAATATTTAGATGAATTAAGATCACAAAATCCCAATCATCGTAATATTTAGAAGTAAACAAAAAAGCCAACTTGGGAAAATATTAAAAATTCTTCTATTGAGAGGTTTTTCGAGCTGGAAAAATATCATGTTATTTTTAACAATTACGATATCATTTTAATAGATACATTTGGCCATAACAACTATTATACACCCATCAAAATATACACCTAACGTGACAATCTAAATTTTAGAAATCATATTTGATGAGACACCATGTTTTGTCGCTGACTGGCCAATTGCCTGTCATTCTCCCGTGTTACCCGGGTAGACCGCGGGGGTTCCTAATCAGTGGTCGTCCATGGACCAGAAACCTAGGGGTTACTAGTTACTTTGGTTAGATTAAGTTAGGTACTAGTCTAGTGTCTAGATGATTACTCGGGGGTCCACGGAGTAGATTTGAATATTTTAAATTAACATAAAATATTAAATAACAATTAAAGTATAATTTTATTTTCGTATTTTACCTATAGGTATCTAAATCTCATCATGTTTGGGAACAATTTTTTTGGGGGGTAAATATACTGTACAATACCTTTCCAGTTAGTTATGTATCTATTTTTCCCTTACTATGTGTACATGCGGAGTTAATGGTTAAAAAGCGTTTATTATTTATTATTACATAGGTAATAATATAGATTTACAGTTATATGAGTTCCAACCTTATCGCTCGCCTTATACAGATACGTACCGACGTATTTGATAAGAATGTTGAAGATCTCCTGGTTGCCACTTTTGCCGTCCAGTTTGGCCAAGATTTTGTGCGTGCCTATGTTACCCAACAGGAGGCCTAGATCGGTGACCTGTTCAATGCCCGCAATCCCGGTGTCAAGCATTTTGGCCACCCTTTTGACGAAACCGGTCGGTTTTTTTTTGGTGATCGCTTGTCGCTTGGCCTTTGTCCGCACGCCATCGCCACTCTCGTCCGATTTTCCAGCGGACGCCGACGAAGAGCTGCCGGCACGTGGCCCACCAATCTGTCTCCGGGCCACACTGTACACCTTGTTTGACACCCCCTGAAACGCGTTCATGCCGCGCTGCACGACTCTTACGCTAGTCCGCATAAGACTCTTGAAAATTTTGTTTGGTTCCCGGAACAAGAAATCTCGCAGCCCACCAATGCCATCGCCTCCAGTGTTCACTTTCGACGGTTTGGTGATAGTGAGCGTGTCGGTATCGGTGTCGGTGTCGATGTCAGCATCGGAGTCGGAATAGGTGTTTGTGTCGGTGTCTGTCGATCTTCCACCTCTAACGGTCGAGGAACTGGCCACCATGTTCAACACAGGCATGCCGGTCGTCAGGTGTTGGGTCTTTTGCAAGCGTGTCGAGCTCTTTGTCCGCACGTGATCGTGTTGTTTGGTGGCCGCCTACGATACAAAAACGATGATGATATTTTATTATATACTTGCGTAGGTGCGTTGCAAGGATTATTTTAGGTGGTAATTTAAGTAATACGTGTTTTGGTCCAAGGTACAAGGCGATTGGAATAGAGACATTTTTTTTCAAACCAGCGATCAGTCATTGTGACATTCTACATGCGATTACTGTGCGAGCAAGGCAGCCCCCCCCCCCCCCGTTTTAGATGATATACATTATATAAACAAGTAGTTATTTAAATCTAAGTTGAGGAAAAATATTTTTTTGTTACAAAATGCATTCAACCAATTTCTGAACATATACCTAATAATTAATAGTAGCTACCTAGGTAGGTACATTATTGGTAAGCACTAATAGATAGACTTAAAAAGCATCACATGTGTACCCACATAATGTAAATAATATTCAATTAATTTAACACCTACCTAATTGCATCTTATCACATGAACGTTATAAAAGCTGAATATGTATCAATCTATACTTTCTGATGATCATTTAGAGTAGCATCTTCATTTAGCAATTAGCGTCTATTACCGAGATATTAACCTAACTGATATGCGTAACGTTAAATTGAAATAATATAATACGCATATTTTCATACATCAAGATTTGTTTATAATAATATACTTGAGAAATATCAAGATCCCACGAATAATATTTTTAAATTACAATAAAATAACTAAAATCGTTATTCTTGGTTATTTGATACCTATGTAATTTCGTCCGAATTTGAACATGAAATAACTACCTATACAAAAAAAAACGCAGTGTTTTTATCTTATTAAGATTTGTTGGCTACATAATAATCTACTTAGGTACGTGGAACCTTGTTTTAAATTTCATATCCTTGGTTATAAAAGCTGAACATTTTATACATTTTTAACTACAAAATCATTTTAGATTTTGAGCGGAGCGATGAATGCATTGGTTTTACAAATATATGTGTTTTTTTTTTATTTGTGTCTGTTATCATTTTTTAGGACAGTAAGATGCTTAGAATTTCTCCAACAGCATCTTTTCTGATAGGAAAGTTAATCTAGTTGGTACTTAGAGGTATTAAAAGTAAAAAATCCCCAGCAGTCTTCAAAAGAGGCAGGAAAAACAAAAAATAAAGGAATAACTGAAATTTTTACGTAAAATTGGTTTTTGACAAAATGAAAAAAACTGTACAACAAATAAAAGTAGATGCATGACATTTTCACTAAATGTTTATATTGGCATTTTATTTATATTACAAAGTTTTCAAAATATTTTGACTTGTTTTGAAATGGTAACGGACATTCTAAGTTTCCATTTTTTTTCTTTAAAGGTCAATAAAATTGTATGTGTGGGGTAAAATACCTTCAAAAATATGTAATACTAATCTCCTAATATATAGTTTCAATGAAAGTTGAAAAATATAAAAAATACATGGTCATATTTTTTTTTATAATAGTACCTACTTGAAGTTTAAATAATTATGACAAAATACGTAAAAATCGATAAAATTTACAAATTATTTTGAGTTAGAAATTCATAAAGAATATAATTTGAGATTTCTCATAAGTTTGTCTATCTTCATCAATAAAAAAATTTTCTACGGCAAAATCAAATCAAAGTTTTATGAACGTTCGAAGTTTTTACAACATTCTCTCGATTTCTCATGTAGCGATTTTCTTATTTTGCTATAATTCAAAGATGAATAATCATAGACACTTATATTTTATATCATAATATGTTTTTTATCATCAATTCCTATATTTTATAACATTTTCAAAATATTTTAACGTTATTTGTTTTGTTAAAAACGTGAAAATTTAATACGAGGGTCCCATCTGTCATTGTCAATGCTATAATAGCAGTTGAAAAATATAAAAATATCTATAGGCACGCACTATTTTTAGAAGCATTTAAAGTTCAAATTTTGACAAAATCGTTATTCTTAGTTATTTAACATGTAATTTCGTCCAAATTTGAACATATAATAACTATAAAAACGATGTGTTTATATTTTTGAGATTATTTGGTTATACGGAATAACCTTTTTACGTGACTCGTTTTCAGCTATTTACGGATATTTTCAGTTTTAAATTTTTTAAATTTTTTTTTCCATAATTGTCAATAACATTTTATTTGTTGGGTAAAAAAGCGTGAAAATATTTTAATATAAGGCTCCTGATAGGTAGGTTAAAATATTGTTAAAATAGCGGTTGAAAAATAATAAAAATATATAGGCACAATTTTTTTATAAACATTTAAAGTTCGAAATTTGACAAAATGTATCAAATTTAAAATTAAATTATTATTTTGTAGTTAAAAATTTATAAAATGTTCAACTTTTATAGCTAAGTATTGACAATTTAAAACAAGGTTCCATATAATTTATAAATAAATAACATTATTCACAATCATATCATCAAGTATAGGTACTTAGTAATGTATCATAGGCTCACTGACTGTCTTCAATCAGAATCGTTTTTCGTATAAAATGATATTTTATCATTGAATTCAAAGTTAACACCATCTATTACAACGACCCACTTGTAACTCTGCTTATTCTAAATAAATTTGTTCGTGAGAACCTAGATTGTAAAAATAAAGTGATGGGAATCTTTTTTGATATTCAAAAAGCTTTTGACTCGGTTAATCATGATATTATTTTAATAAAAAAACTTGATTATGCTGGTATTAGTGGCTCTGCATTAAATCTTTTCAAATCTTACTTATCAAATAGAACACAAGTTGTCAGATTAAATGGTGTTGCTAGTGACCCTATTAATATTACACATGGGGTACCACCATGAACTGTATTAGGTCCTATCTTATTTATTATTTACATAAATGGTCTATTAAATTTAAATGATGACTTAAACATCTCCTGTTTTGCTGATGAAACCGCCATATTGCTACATAGTGACAATTATAACGATTTATATAAAAAACAATTCACTACTATACAGTGTTAAAATATGGTTTGATAATCATATGTTGATGCATAATACTTCTAAATCTAAATATATGATTTTTTAAATCAAAGTAGAGCATTCTTTAAATCATAACTTTGAGCTAAAATTACATTATTTTGATTGTAAATTTAGCTCTATAGACAACTTAAATTTAATAGGTACCTACACTGGAAAAAGTGGAAATATATAAATATCTTGGTATTACTTTCGATTATAAATTAAAGTGGTCATATCATATTAATAATTTAATCTCCAGTTTACGTAAGTTTTTCTTTATTTTTAAAGACGTTAAACTCTACTTTAATATTAAGACGAAGAGAATTATTTACATTGCTTTGTTTCAATCTATTTTTAGTTATGGAATAATGTTTTGGGGTTGTGCTTACAGCTGCACACCTCGAAAAACTAAAAATCACAATAAATATTATTATTAAAGTTTTATTAAGCAAACCTAAATCGTATAGTACAAAGCTTATTTTTAATGAACTCAATATACATAATTTTGATCAAATATTTTATACCAATGTATTATTACTATTATATAAACATAAGCATCTATTGACCAATGTAAATCATGATTATAATACCAGATATAAACGTAATATTAATACTGTTTCTAATGGTGTTACAACTTTTGGTTCTCATTGTCCTTTAAATGTAGGATCAAATGTATGTAAAAAATTATGTATTAATTTATTTATTTTAACAAGTGTTAAGGAATTTAAATTTTTTTTGTATAATCTTAATTTTGATATTATTTAAACAAATCTTAACTCATATATTGTTACATCTTAAACCTTGCTTAATTTTAAATTTTGTATACTCTTTCTGAGGTTTTGGCATTATAACATTTATATTTGAATTTTAATCTGGACTCTACTCTCCCAATACAAGCTATGCTTATAGGCAGTGTAGCATACTGTATATTGACTTATTTTTTCATTTTTAGGTTTTTTTTTTATAGATTTCTATAAAACTTTATTTGTTGGGTAAAAAAACTTAAATAATTAAAATTTAATACAAGGCTCCTAATAAATTGTTACAATAATATATGAAAAATAATAAAAATCCATAGTCACAAATTTTTTTTATAAGTATTTAAAGTTCAAATATTCACAAAATATGTAAAAATCACGAAAATGTGGAAATTATTTTGAGTTAGAAATTCATAAAAAATTTTCTTTTTAAATCTAAGATTTGAAAATGTAACACATGATTTCTCATAAGTTTGCCTAAGTTTATCAAAAAAAAAAAATATATATATATAATACCAAGTCAAATTAAATCGTTATGAACGTTTGAAGTACATATTTTTACAACATTGGGTATTCACTCGATTTCTCATGTAGCGATTTTCTTATTTTATTGTAATTCAAAAATGAATAACTGTAGATACTTAAAAATTTCACCAAATTTTTATATTAGCATTTTTTATGCACCATACAATTTTGAAAATATTTTGACTCTTTTTGAGGTTTTTACGGACCATTTAAAATTTCAATTTGTTTAGTTTTTTTTTATATAAATACCAATAAATTTTTTTTTTTGGGCCAAAAATCATGAAAATTGAATACAAGGCTCCTGATATATTGTTATAATAGGAATTGAAAAATATTAAAAATACATAAGTACACATTTTTTTTTTAAGCATTTAATTTTGAATTTTGATAAAATTCATCAAAATTTTGAAATTGTAATTTATTTGTAATTAAACAAATTATAAAATATTCAGTTTTTATAACGAAGGATTGAAAATTTAAAACAAAGATTCTAATAAATAGTACATATACTGTAATCAAAAAATCTAAAAAATATAATATAAACAGTATTAAACACAGTTATTTTTTACAGATATTATAAGTTCAAATTTGGACAAAATAACATATTAAAATCAATATTAACGAATAAAAGTATACATTATAATATTTTTCCAGCATCACTAATAATTTTAAGTTAATAATTAAATAATATTAATTCAACTTACCAGCTACCGTATAATAACTATATCAAAATAATTTAAAATATCCTAGACTGACATACCGTCTCCGCTCAGAATCGTTTTTCATAAATAATTTATATTGTATCATTGAATTCAAATTTAATACCATCCATTATACAGTGATCTACTTGTAACCTACTGTACAGCAGAGCGACATCCACTTGACCCCCTTTTTACTATTATAGTTTCAATTTTATTTTTACTTAAAACCTATTGTAACTAAGTTACCTATAAAATAAATTACTAAACAATAAGTATGAAACCGTAGAAACCAAAAATTTCAAAAACGTTCTTAATAAACCTAAGTTATTTTATCAGTTAATTAAGGTAGTCGAGTTGATAAATGATAAACCAGTTAGAAAATGAATTAACCAAGGTGCCGTATTCATAGGCGTTGTTTAAGAACAAGACGTATTCCTTGAGCTAATTTTGATAGTAAAAAAAATAAAAAAATTGTGATAATAACTAAAATCAGTGCTTAAGGTAGGTCTCATCAAAACCTTAAAAACAAGTAATACTTTTTCTTTTCTCAAGCCAAAGTCTCGTTTATGAATCTCATTTGAGTCATAAGTATAGCTTAAGCAATATTTATTCTTAAGCATCGACTATGAATACGGCCTTAGCCCTTAAGTAAGTCAAGTAATTAAAGGTCAAACGTTATAACGAGTTCACTTATCAACTCGAGCTTTTTAACTCGTCAATACCCACTTTTGCACTATGTTACACTCACTTGGTCGTAGTAACAGCACACCAACCACAGCGCAACAACCGTTGCGCTCTTGGTAGTCGCTAACATTTCGGCGACGGCGACCGCGAGTGGACGAGACGATGACGGGACCCAAGCGTCGGTGCTAAAATAATAATACGACGACGACGACAACAACAACAACAACAACAGCAACAATAATAATTATTATTAAAACGTGAATTGTCAACGAATGTGTATAATTACAATGTAATTATGTATTATCTGGGGCGCCTACACGATATCACAGGTAGGCCCTCGGGAGAACCTTCGTCGGGGCCGTCGGGCAGCGCGTGCCGCGTAGTCTTGTGCAACGATTGTTGTTATAATTATAATAAATTATATTGTTCTACACACGTTGGCGCTCGGCGTGTTTATTGTTATTAATTACCGCGCGTCGGTCTCGCGGTCCGCGACTGCAACAGCGCACTATAATAATATTGTAATAATAATAATATGATAATAACGTCGCGCGCTTTTCGACAGCCTACGACGATCGCGGCGACGTCCGACCGGGCGCGTGTCAATATTGGCGCGGAAAAGCGCTTGACGAGCGTATAAAACATTATTATTTCCATACGGTGCCCATCACGCTGTAATAATATTATACAATCATCATAATATTACAGTGTCGTCGTCGTCGTTATTATTATTATTTTTTATATACGCTCGGCAATGTATACGCAAGTGTTTCGTCTAACCTCCTATAATGCGCATTGCGTTTCTCTCTTCTACGCGCTCGGATGAGCCTCTACCTGCATATATTATTGCGCGCCAACGCAAACACCGATTGTTTATTTTTTGTTAATTATTATTTATCATCATATTGTTATATACACTACGCGAGGACGATGTCATACAATATGTTGTGGACGACATTGTGGTTATAATAACGTTGGTCGGTAAGTGTTGGGTGGGGGGGGGGGAGGTGCAAAATATCCGAAAATAATTCATCGGAACCGTATTTTAGCAGAAAAATATTTTAACACCATATAAGACAAATAAATAATAATATTTCATCGGGACCTTATATAGGCATTTCGTTCGTATAATATTATATACTTATTACTTACGCCGTCGAAAGTAAAACAACAAAATTATTTCGCCGGAAACGTATTTTATACGAAAATTATCTTATCGAAAATATTCATGCGGTTTTGTGTTTATGAATTATTCCATTGGGGGAAGAAGGGTGGTCTGAAATTTTCTCGACACTTCAGTGCAGCAGGTGACTTGGGAAATACGGAATTGTATGCCGGCCATGAAATACCCGGACGTATTCGAACTGGATACTAATACAATTTTATACTCATCTTCGCGCACGACTCTTCGAATTGATTTCCATAATATATACGAGTAAAAAATAAAAATAGTATAGGTATAGGTACTTAGTACAGTGCTGTGCAATACCTAAATTTAGCTAAATTTAGTTAGATATAAATAATATAATTATATATTTATTTTATTTAAAATCATCATTTTTTTTATTAAATATCTTAATAAATAATTACAAAATTGATATCTATCTGCAGATTCAAGATAAAAATTTTAGCCATTGAGATACATTTATATACATTTGTTTTAATTTGTTTAAAATACTCAGGTATATTAAATGGTTGATGATCAAATTTTTACTACATTAAACTATTTTCTTGTTTTTATGTAATTCACAAACTAACTATCATATAGATACTACGATACTTGAAATTTTCGATTAAAGTTTGTTTTATAATTTTCAATACATCAAAACATTTTAAAAATATTTTGACTCATTTAAAAATTACTATTTATAAAGACATTTTCAATTGTCAATGTTTTTTTTCCTATAAATGTCAATTTAAATTTTTCTATTTTTATCTAAAATTTGAAAATGTATACACGATACCTCATAGGGTGTTATAATAACAGTTGAAGAATATTAAACATTTTATAAAATATTTATTTTTAAGAATTAGTTAACATTTTATAAAATTCATAAAATTCACGAAAATTTGTATATTATTTTTAGTTAAAAATGTATAAAATATTCAATTTTTATAGCTAAAACAAGGTTTCTTATAAATAGTTAATATTGTAGGACATTTATAACCAACAATTCTATAAAAAATATATAAACGCAGTTCCTTAAAAGATATTTTAAGTTCAAGTATTTTAACGAAATTAGATATTTAAACGAAGAATAACAATTTTGGTAAGGTATTTTTTGTAATTTAAAAATATTATCTATGGGTATCTGAAAGATTTAGTATATTATTATTTATTATATTGTATACATATTACCCGCAATGTGTTAAATCCGGCATTGTATAAAAATCCTAGGTATTCTATAGAAAGCCAAAAATGAGCAGGAAAAGTGTAAAATGTATATACAATAACTAGATATTTTATAGATTACTATTACCTCAAGCAGGAAAAGTATATTATAATATTAATATAAAACTTTACATTTGTTCTTTTATGGCCTATGAAATCATTGATCAATGTTTATCTTGACGATTATCTTATTATACAACACATGTGCGATATCTTATCGTCACAACTATGTATTTAATGATATTATTATGTTGTTATTAGAGCTCGAATTTTAAAAAAAATCCATTTTATGTTAAATTTTACAATTAAAACGTTACAGAATTTTCGCGTTTATCGTTATTTGAAATTTAAACGTAGTTATTCAAATATTCTGTTTGTCGTTATTGAAAATTACAACAGCGGTGGAAACAATATATTATGTGGAATGTAGCGTTAGATTATATCTAGATTAACTAGATAAGTGAGACAAACATTTTGCAATTATTTTATACAAATAAATTTTAAATACCCATATATTTTAATTTTATAATTTATTACACTTTAAATCGCTTTGCCATTAGGTTTACAAGTTATATCTATTTTCTACATCTAACAGCGGGTAATACTAAATAGGCAATATAGGGAATATAGCAAAATTACACAAAACTTAAATTGTTTAACTTTTATTAAATCGGTACATACACCTCTTACCATAAATTAAAGGAAGATAATTAAGAT